>JANFAF010000208.1:0-51405 GCA_024663475.1 Pisolithus thermaeus
AAAATTGAGAAGGGGGAGATGGAGGGCATGGGCTTCAGTGAGTAGTTAATGACATTGTAAACTTGGGTGATCACAGAAAATTGGCATGGTTGCTTAGCCAAGGCTTTTCTCGATGTCTAGAATCATCAGCAAGTAACAGACATGAAATGATTCAAGAAAGATCATTCTGTTTCTAACTTTTGCTGCTGTGGTATTGTATTTGGCATATTGCACTAGTACCAGAGTTTACTTAGTATATATGATATCCATCCTGTAAGGAATGTGTAGATCAATCCCAGAATACAATCAGAGAAAGTATGGCTTGCCATTGAGGAGAAATACCTGGAGGGCCCTGGGCCTTCTTATGTAATAATGAGTTTAGTGTTGAGACGAGTAGGTGCAAACCTCAAGGACATTGCAGACAGCAGTGGGACTGCCAACAGATTATGTAACTGGTTATGGCACCTCTACCTAACAAATTCCTCACACTGCTTCCTCTCACAGCCTGGACAAAGTAGGCAGTAAGACATCAGTTTGTCCAACATGTTGAGCTCAACATACACTCGAAGCTAACATATTTGGTGCCCAGCCCCCCCACACAGCTCAGCCACTCAAGCCTTGGCCTCAGACCAGAAAACTATTTGTTTTTGCCCAAACCCAACATTCCTTCACCCCATGCTAGGTACATCCCATTTTGTGCTGGCCCACTGCCCCCCTCCTTAACTAACAAATCAAATGCATAGAATATGCACTCATGAAATGTATTAACTGATGTGGGAGGTGACCAGTGACAATGGAGGCTACACACAAACATGTATATGAGTAGTTACTAGCTAATAATTAGGGACATTTGTGATGACATGTTCCAATTTCCATGGCCTGTCTGTGGTTCAGGTACTGGAGGTTGATGCTGTGCCATCAGCAAGCAACAGGCTACAAAAACATATGAGCAACAAGTCATTGTTAATTACTCAAAATTTGCACTTGTTCATCATCTTGTCATCCAAGACATCCATAGCTATAAGCATGCAATGCTTGACATAGTTGAGGGACCCTTGTTCAAACATAACCTGCACAATCGAAACCATGACCACAGATTATAATGACTAAAATGAAAATACATACAAGTCTCCCCTGTGAGAGAACCTCATCAGCCTCCAGAGTCTGGAGACTATCAGTGATATCAGCAGAGGATTGTGATGGTGGGCAGAGATGCTCACATTTCCTTTTGCTCTTCATTCATGGCCTTTGCCAGTTCAAAGCAGTCTCAAACAAATCTAAGCTTGACCCTGAACCCAACAGCCTCCTATGTCAGGATTCAGTATCAAGGGTACAAAGACCAAATATACTTGTAGCACACCAGGGGCATGCCATCTCATATGGCCCTTTGAATGTCAGGATAGGTGAACTTGTCCTGTAAAAAGTGTGAGCAGCAAAGAAGTAAAGGGGTCCCTAGGGGGATCCTAATCAACTCCTAAAGCTCTAGTGAGCTAAGGGGATAACCAGACTAGAGTCCAGTGTGAGCAACCATAGATTAAGTAGAGATATGAGGGTACACAGTACCTAGAGTCCAGTGTGAGCAACCAAGGTGTCAACACTGGACTCAGCTACACTAAGTGTGCTTCAAAGTAAACAACAGTAAACAAAGAGTGGCTGATGTGCCACAACACTAGGAATTGACCTAGAAGGCTGGGAAAAGAAGTAGTAAGTAGCAAATGAAAAGGGGAATCAAATGGTAGTAAGTAAGAGACCATATGAATGATAGAAAGCGAAGATAAGAGGTGAAGATCACCACAAGGAACAAAAATGGACAGTAAATGTCTTGAAGGATCCATGTTGTTTTCTCACAGCATCTGCTGAGCCTCTTGCAGTGTGAACATGAGGAGCAGGAACAGTGGCACATGTGCCATCAATATTGTGCTGATGAACTAGAATCCTTGGTGTAGGTGGCAGAAGTTGTATGGTGTGTAATGCCTGATACCTTTGTGAGCCATACCACAGGTTATGGGGGACATTGGGAGTGGGGGAATGTGATGTGAGGATGCAGTCACACCTGAGGAGAGGGTTTTATAATGAGCAATTGATGGCACAAAGCAGGCTGACCTTTGTTCATTGCAGAGAAAGAAACTCTTTGTGCTAGTGGGGTGTGCACTGGGGCTGCCCAGACACAGAATCTGGAAAGGTACCATGGGTTGGCCTCTGGTTGTGGTAGAGTTGGCAGAGAGAAGGACAGCATAGATGTAGACATTGTTTCTGATATATCTTCAGTGGTGAGAATATTTTGACACTCACTGAGTAGGGAACCACTGGACCATACATGGATGAATGTGGGAGTTCATGCACTTTTGGAGCATGACATCACACTTGGGAAATGCCATGCCTGGGCAGCCTTGGATTAAAACTCTAGTCTGGTAATCCCCCTAGCTCACTAGAGCTTTAGGAGTTGATTAGGATCCCCCTAGGGACCCCTTTACTTCTCTGCTGCTAACACATTCAACATTCATCCTTGCTCATACCCTTCATTTTGTGAATAATCTCTACAAAGCCCACCTGCTTCACTGTGGTGGGTGTATGACAAAGACAAACACATGCTCCTCTACCATGTGCCAGTGTCTGCATGCTGGGTATTTGAATGACATGGGGAAATGTTGGTATGCCTAAATCCCCTGTGCCTTCTGTGAGCAGCAAAGAAGTAAAGGGGTCCCTAGGGGGATCCTAATCAACTCCTAAAGCTCTAGTGAGCTAGGGGAATAACCAGACTAGAGTCCAGTGTGAGCAACCATAGATTAAGCAGAGACATGAGGGTACACAGTACCTAGAGTCCAGTGTGAGCAACCAAGGTGTCAACACTGGACTCAGCTATACTAAGTGGTCTTCAAAGTAAACAACAGTAAACAAAGAGTGGCTGATGCGTGACAACACTAGGAATTGGCCTAGAAGGCTGGGAAAAGAAGTAGTAAGTAGCAAATGAAAAGGGGAATCAAATGGTAGTAAGTAAGAGACCATGTGAATGATAGAAAGCGAAGATAAGAGGTGAAGATCACCACAAGGAACACCTTCCTCAGAATTCCACCTTCCTCCAGTTAATGTTCTGGATGGAATTTTATTGCACTTGCTCCCCATATCTTGGTAGATCTATTGATACAGGTGACAGACATGCCAATTTGAGTGCCACTTGCTACAGAAATGCTGTTGAAAACTTCACCAGACTGGGTAACAACAGGCTCTGAGAGGGGGAGAATGCCATCCTCCTCCATTTGAAAAGGTGGTCCTAAATTAAGGGGGAAATATGGATTCACATGTCACTGGGCACACCATACAAATAAGGTTTGTCACAGCTGGATGGACTCACAAGGTGACAGTATTGAGGTGAGATAAACTGTGTTGTTACTGCTCATACATTGGTCCTTCACTGAACCTCATGAGTTCTTGTCACAGCTTACTTTGTACAAGGACAACTTCATGTATGTTTGCCTTGTCATTCTTCAAGTCATGAAGGACCTTCTTGGTGAGCTAGAGGGTGCAATGGAACAGGTCCTGGCACAGTTCTTCAGAGTGAGTACAGAGTGAGTATGGGTGATGGATGTACAGAAGTCAATACCCTCAGAGTGTCAACTTTGATGGAAGTTCTGGTTGCAAAAGAGAGTGCATGCTTGGCCCATTCACAAGTAGTGTGGAGATGGCAGAAGCCATGAAGGGTGGGTGAGATATCCTTCTTGTGCTTGTGCTTGAATTCCTGGATGGAGTAGTTGACAAGACAGTCATTGAAGTGCTTGCCACTGACATTGTAAACTTGGGCACTCACAGAAAATCTGTGCAGTTGCTTAGCTGAGGCTTTTCTCAATGTCCAGAATCATTACTAACAGAAATAGGAAGAGAAAAAGTAGACTAAACTTTGAATGATGCAAGACAGATCATTCCAACTTTGCTGCTGCAGTGACATATTTGGCATATCACACTAGTATTGGAGTTCAGATTGATATCCACCCTGGAAGGGAATATGTAGTTCAATCCCTGGCAGAGGAGAAAGGCCTGGAAGGCCTTCTTGATATTGAGTTCAGAGTTGAGGACAGTGAGCTTGAAGCCTGAGGACTAAGTATGTTGCAGATGGTGCAGGGCAGTATTTGAGGCTTCATGGATTATGCAATAATCCCTTTTGAGAGTGTGATAGTCTTGCTACTGTCTCTCATCTGCCACCATTATAGCTGGTATGTCCATGTTTCAACTTGCCTTTGACTTGATGGGTGGTCACAGCAATTCCATCAACACCCTGGCCTTCTCCCCCTGTGGATCCTATTTGGCAAGTGGTGGGAATGGTGGGTTGCTCATTGTGTGGAGGGTGTCAGACAGTGCACCTCTGTACATATTGGTTTTTGAGAGCCCAGTCTCTGCTTTGATATGGCATCCTATGCCACAAACCCATATATTGTACTGCAGGTGTGAAAATGGAGCTGTCTCCCAACTGAAGGGTCTTGGCATTGTGAGTGGCACTAACCATGAATTTACTGACTTTGTGAAATGTCTCAATGAATAGAAGGCAGCATTCTCACAAAGGGTCATATGTCTTGGTGTTACAGGACAAGTGCACTGCATCAACTATGATGCACATGCTTGCCATCTAGGAGTGGGCATGGGACAATTGGTTCTTGTTTCTTCTGAGTCAATGACAGGGAGGTCCTTTGACACAAGCAACTGCAGCATGTTGATGTTCAACCTCCCACAGGAGACTTTTGTCATAGCATCTGACTCTCTCCTCCAGAGAACATTCACACTGGGGTATTATGACAGGCTCCAGCCACTGTCATTCCATTTCTATGACCAGGGTAATAAGGGCATTGCTGCACACCTGCATCATGGAGTAATGTAAGTGGTCTATCAGTGGCACTCCTTGGACCCATGCTTATAGTGCATGCACACTTATCATGCCTGCATGTAGTGCATGGGATTTACAGAACCAAACACCAATCTGGCAAATCAAGCCAACCTCCTGTGAGCAGCAAAGAAGTAAAGGGGTCCCTAGGGGGATCCTAATCGACTCCTAAAGCTCTAGTGAGCTAGGGGAATAACCAGACTAGAGTCCAGTGTGAGCAACCATAGATTAAATAGAGATATGAGGGTACACAGATGCAAGATCCAAAACTCTGGCTTGTTCTTAGCAAGGAACCATCTGCTGCTTTGCATATACCTGGCACAAATAGCTGAAATGAACTACCCAGACATCAAAAATAGTCTTCAGTGATCTGTCACAGCCAGGATGAGCATCATGGAAACTGGCAGCAAATGCATGAGATGCTGATGTATTCCATGCAGAAGCTGGAGTGTCATTGGGGTCAATGCAGAAATTGTCAGCAGTGCAGCAGGGACACTTGGTCCCCTTTGTGTAACTTATGACTTCAGCTCTATTTGGGCACATTGGTAAAGGGAGAATGTTTATTCTCACACTTCAAGTGTGTTCATTGTTCCTTGTGGTGATCTTCCCCTCTTATCTTTGCTTTCTGTCTTTCACATGGTCTCTTACTTACTACCATTCAATTCTCCTTCTTATTTGCTACTTACTACTTCTTTTCCCAGCCTTCTAGGCCAATTCCTAGTGTTGTGGCACATCAGCCACTCTTTGTTTACTGTTGTTTACTTTGAAGTGCACTTAGTGTAGCTGAGTCCAGTGTTGACACCTTTGGTTGCTCACACTGGACTCTAGGTACTGTGTACCCTCATATCTGTATTTAATCTATGGTTGCTCACACTGGACTCTAGTCTGGTTATCCCCTTAGCTCACTAGAGCTTTAGGAGTCAATTGGGATCCCCCTAGGGACCCCTTTACCTCTTTGCTGCTCACAGGTTATGAGCCCTGTGCTCTAAGCCCCATATCACAACACCTGCTGCTCCAATCGACTCCAAACCTTCACCATCGATTTCTATGGCCCTGATAACCCTAGGCGGCCTATTTTCAAATTTGGAATCCATCCACATCTCAACCAACAGCACCTGTCACTTTTGCACCCCTATTCCCCAACATCAGCCTCTCCAGCCTCGCCAATCAGTTCTTCCACTGTCAAAACACCTCGCTTCGACTCACAAGGTTCAGAGCTCATGCCACACCAAGTTTCAGCTCAATCTGTTGGGTAGAAAGTGAGATATAACACTGGAAAGTTAGAGGGGGCTATCAGTGTGCACATACTCATACTCGAACCCTTCATATCTCATCATCCACTGCTCTGATCTTCGCAATTCAACTTCTGCCGAGTTCTCCACATCGAGAGCTTTCAGCCGATACCCTTTAGAAAAATTTTTACCAATGCGATCGGTCGCCATCGACACATATTTGCGCACAGACCAAGGTGTCCCTCTCTCAACTTCTGGCCTATCAATCTGCCCTAAATCCTATATCATTCGACTCCTCTTGATCTCCTCTGTTCATATATACCACCCTTGAAGCCGCCTATTGCTATCTTCGCTTGCCATTGTCAATCTTTGTTTCCCACACATCGACCATGTCCTCTGAACAAACCCCTTGCATCAAACCCCTCAATGGGACCAACTACTTGACCTGGAGCAAAGAGATGAAGGCCTTCCTTCGTTCCAAAGGCCTCTGGAGGCTTGTTGCTGGCACTGAGGCTCGCCCCAACCCTCCTGGAGATGACCAAGACAAGTGGGATGCAAAGGCAGACAAGGCTGCAGGTGAAATCATGCTAGCTTTGGAAGCTGACCAGAGAGTCCACATTAGGACTGTCCAAGATGATCCTGTTGCTGCCTGGAATGCCCTGGCCACCCACTATGTCCAACAGCACCCTGGGGCTCGGTTTGCTGCCTATGACGAGTTCTTCAGCATCAGAAAGTGAGAGGATGAGTCCCTGACCTCCCTGACAGCTAGGATCGAGCAAGCCATGCTCAAGATCCAGGAATTGCACCCTCAGCAGTTCACACTGTCCTCCTTGGATGATGAACTTGTCTGTATGGCCATGGTTCGTGCTCTACCCTCAGACTACTTGCATTTCACCTCTTCCCTGTGTGAGCAGCAAAGAAGTAAAGGGGTCCCTAGGGGGATCCTAATCGACTCCTAAAGCTCTAGTGAGCTAGGGGAATAACCAGACTAGAGTCCAATGTGAGCAACCATAGATTAAGTAGAGATATGAGGGTACACAGTACCTAGAGTCCAGTGTGAGCAACCAAAGTTGTCAACACTGGACTCAGCTACACTAAGTGTGCTTCAAAGTAAACAACAGTAAACAAAGAGTGGCTGATGCACCACAACACTAGGAATTGGCCTAGAAGGCTGGGAAAAGAAGTAGTAAGTAGCAAATAAGAAGGGGAATCAAATGGTAGTAAGTAAGAGACCATGTAAAAGAGAGAAAGTGAAGATAAGAGGTTAAGATCACCACAAGGAACAAAAACTACATCCCTTGACTCAATTACCACCCCACTAGGCCTGTGGAGACACTGGTAAGCCCTTTTATTTTCTGTGAACCTGATGTGGATGCATTCTATTGACTTGATGTCCAGCTTCTTTCTCTTTTCATCTGGGACATGGACATGGGCTTTGCATCTGAATATTTGCAAGTGAGAGAGTGAGGGTTTGTTGCTACTGTAGGCTTTGAATGGAGTTATGCTGTCTTTCAATGTGTGGGTCAGTGACCTATTGATCATGTATGCTGCATGAGTGATTGCATCGCCCCAGTACTTCTTAGGGAGGCCCACATCATTTAGCATGGCCTGAGCACTTTCCATGAGGGTTTGATTCATTCATTTGGAGACACTGTTCTCCTGTGGAGTGTAAGGGTTTGTCTTTTTGTGATGTACCCCTTTTGACTTTAAGTAGGCTTCAAACTCCTGAGAGCTATACTCTCCTCCACCATCACTGTGGAGGTAATTGGGTTGCTTTCCAATCTTCACTTTGGCTCTTGCAAAATATTCCTTCAGTAGTGACAGCACTTCATCCTTCGTCTTCATTAGCCCTATGACTAGGTGATGTGAGTGGCCATCAATGAAGGTCATGAAGTACTTGTGGCCTGTTCTGGCAGTTGTCTCCATCAGTCCACATACATCTGAGTATGTCTGATACAGGACACTTAGGCTCTTGGTGCCTGACTCAGTTGTAACCACCTTCTGACTTTGCTTTCCTGTGAGGCACACTTTACAGGGTGTGTTGTCAACCTTCTTTGGGCCAGTTATCTCCATGTCACTGACCATATCTTTTCCCTCTAGTATAAGCACAGACTTTGGATTTATGTGACCTAGATGATGATGCCAAGTCTCAAGTGTTGCCTTTGAAGTCTTAGTCTGAGTTGCAAGAGTGGATATAGTGGTCATAGGGTCAAGTAAGGTTACAGGTCCCTCCACTATGTATGTGGAGTGTGTTCCAGTGCATGGCTTTGCTGCAAGGATGTATAATGACTTTTGTTTTGTTGCCATAGCTGTGACATGACCATTGGCTAATACTTTGCAGGCATCTTCCCCAAATGTAACTTGCAGTCCTCTTGCAGTCAATGCAGGGACTGAAACAAGGTTTGTGTCAAGGTCTGGCATGAGGTACACATCATGAAGCATGATCCCTTTTTCTGATCCATCAGGGAGGCTCATGCTGAGCTCTATGGGACCTTTTCCAATGGCTTGGATAGATCTACCATCTCTGATGATGACTGGCTGGGGGGGAACCAAGGGTGTAAAGGAGGTGAACCAGTTTCATTGACATGACATGTTCACTGATGCTCCAGAGTCAACCACCCACTTGTGCATGCTCAGTTTGCCTCCAGTGTGTGCCATGAAGAGTTCGAGGCACTCTGTGACATCTCCAGATGTAACTTGCACGAGTTTAGCTGACAACTCGTTTTTGTCCTTCAGTTTCTCTTTATCCTTGTCCTTTTCACCTGTCTGCATGTTCTTTGCAGCCTCATCTGCCTTTTTCTTTTGGCAGTCTCTCTTGAAGTGACTGGGGATTTTGCAGTAGTGACATTTCCCTTTCTTCTTCTTGTCCACTGCTTTACCCTTTCCTTTTTCTCCAGTCTTGGCTGCAAGGGCAGTTTGCCCACTCAACAACTTCTTTGACCATTCTTTGACAAGGACTTGTGATATTATGGAGTCTACTGTGAGCTTGTCATTTGTCAACATGAGAATGGTGTGGAGAGTGGAATAGGATGGCAGGAGTGATATGACCATTGCAATGGCTACTAGTGCATCATCTAATGTTGACCAAGTGACCATATGATCAATGCCTTTTGCTGCATTGCATTTAGCTATGTTTCAAGTGAGGAGTCATCCATGAGGGTATTGCAGAATAGCTCTCCAATCAGATACACGATGGTCTGCTTTCCTTTTCCCTCATATCACTCGCTGAGTTTAGTCCAGGCCTCTGCTGCAGTCTTCATGTACAAGACACTGCTCAATGGTTCATCCTTCAAGGTAAGGAGGATCTGTGCCCATGCTTCCCTATTCTTAATCTCCCATTCTGCATGCTCATCTGGGTGCACTTTGGGGTTGGGCACTGTTGTGTCCCCACCACCAACCACAGACCAGAGTCCATGCACATCCAACACCATCTCCACCCATGCTTTCCAGTTCTGGAAACTCAAACCATCATTGTTGAAAGGTGGGATGTCATACAGTCAACTTGAGCCTTGAGTGACTCTTCTGGATGTCATTATAGTTGAGGATGTCACTTGTGCAGGTAACTTTCCTGCCATAGAAGCAGATGGAGGGTTCGACATATCTGTATACTAGAGCCATGTTGTAAGGACCTTCTAGTTAGATTTAGTGGGTTGGAAGTAGAGCCAAGCAGGTGGGGCTCATAACCTTTTGAAGGTTATGAAAGGATGAGTTCTGGACAACCTAAAAGGAAAGTAAATATCCCAGACTTTGAGTTGGACAAAGACTACTCTACCAACCTAAAAGGAAAGTAAATGTCAAAGTAGATATTAGTACTGTGTTGTAGGTTAGAATAAAGAATGTAAACTGTACCTCAGATTTTGAGTTGGACAAAGACTGAGGTATGAGTAGAAAATACTCTGGCTAAGTCAAAGGCTGATTATGTAAGTAGAAAACCATTCTTGCTGACAGAGTATAACACAATACCATAGATTTTTCAACATTTTGTTGCTGTGGAATTATACATTTCATGTTGTTCTTGATACCATCAACACCTTGCAAACCCCTGCCATTGTACACCACCCCCTGATATCCACAAATGGACACCTCACTGTAAACACAGAAGTCACTTGCTGCCAAGTTTGCACTACATGCTATGCAGTTATGTAACAGCCTCCCAGCTTGAGAATGGTCAGAACAGATTCAACATTGCCATCTTACCCTTCATAAATTCCTCACATATCCATCAAGGACCATGTCAAACATGACTATCATCACACCAGCAGTCTCCTCTCTTTGCTGCCTGTGGACATCCCCACATTCCCTCTTGACATCAGTTTGCAATGTTGTTGCAGCTTGGGCTTGATAAAAGACCAAAGTCACTGTCAGAGACCCCTACTTCACCACCAAGTAACATGGGGGTCCAGGTGGACATGGTGATAGACCACTCAGTCAGTCTAAGAGGGCATGTTAGGCATGAGTGTGCTCAAGATGATGCTGAGAACTCCAATGGCCTCCTTCCAGATGTCTAGTAGCATTATGCCTCGATCATTTACTTGACTGAATTGAGTACTATGTCTGCAACAGTTGCAAGGTGAGCTTAGTTATTGAATAATGTTTGCATAAGCTTGATCTTCCTCATCCAAGGCATTCTGGACCCCCCTACCGGTAGTGGCATTATGAAGTGCTTCTACACCCTCACATGCTCTTGCTCTCCTGGACAGCCCTGGGTGGAGGCAGGGGAGTTGTGACCTTGGATTTGTTGAACTGTATGGAAGTTCACTTGGTTCCTTGGCCTACACATTCAAGTGCTAAAGAAGATGTCAGTACTATTGTTACCAAGGCACAGGCAACAGAGGGTCAGGGCCTGGCCCTTTTTAGCTATTGTATGCAGGTGGGGTTGAGACACTGGGAGCAGATATCTTCACAGGGGAGCATTTGATCACTGTTACTCTGCCAGACTGCTCAGAATGAGGATCACCCACAGGATCCATTAGGACAATCCATTTGATCACTAGCACCAGTGCATCTGGATCAACCTGCAGTGCAGCTTCTACCATGTTTGTCCCTCCACTTCACACCATCCCCAATGTCTCTGGCTGGTCTGATAGTTTGAGTACCAGCTCCTTTTCTCACATGCCTTCCTATCCTACTCACACCCATACTATGGATGATGGTGTCATATCCAATCAGTCATACATGTATCCAGGTGACCCTTGGGTTATTACTCCTAGTTGGAGTAGCTCATTGTGCCTGTGCCAGCTCATTGACCAATTTGGGTGCCAAGTTTGCATCAGCCATCAGCCAGGCCAGGAATGCGAGGCCTGCTCTTGGTTTGGCCTGAGTCTTGTTGGCAGAACTATCCTGGATTATGGTTTGCCTGCCACAGTTTCTAGTGGCCCTCAACTTGGAAGGAATGTCAGGGTGACCCCCCCTTCCAGTGCAAAAATGAAGGCATGCCTAGTGTTCCTCTCAGATATTTCAGATGATGCTTTCTTATCAGCAGCATTGAAAACATCAAGCAGTGCTCACTCTTCATTGGATGACCATGCTGGCATCCAATCATGGCCATAACACCACTGGTCTTACCATTGATAGGACTGCATTGGAGTTTACCTCTGGCAACTCAAACACCTGGGTAGCTTCATCTACTCACTCATATAGATGGACAGAATCCAACTTGTGTGTTGGTGACTTTCATGATGGCTCTTTTCCATGTAGCACTGGTACTTCCCCATTCTTGTCACATTCATCACTGTCTATGAGTGCCAAGATCTGCAGGAGATGTTGAAGGTGTGATGCATGCCTGGAAAGCACATCTGACAAGGAAAACACTATGAGTGAGTATACATATTCAGCAAATTGGCCCATGATGAACACATGGAGCAGGAGTCACTCTGCATACTTCATTGATGGCATCATTCAAGTCACTTCCCATGGATCATATCCAAGACCAATCTCTCTGCAATGCAAGACTGCTTCTGTGTGTAAAACCATTCTGTTGAAGGCAATCCATCCCATGCTCTTTGGCTGTCAACCTTCCTGTAGAGAAGTCCCCAATTCCTCTGCTCAAGACACCATTGGCCATGCCTTCCATTGCCCCAGAATCTGATGTCTAGCCAGAAACATCCCCTTCCTCCCTCTTAGTTTAGTCCTGCACTGTCTTTCATCAGTATTGGTAGATGCTGTTTTTGGACTGAAAATACTGGCCAGACCAGGGATCAAACCTGGGTCTTCCCACTAGCACTGGGGTGCCTTACCACTAGGCCACCCAGCCATCCCTTACTAGCCTAGAGTGTGGACTCACATTCCAACAGCTGTGTCTGCCACAGCCAGATCTTTGGAAATGGCACTCACCTGCCTTGCCCCTAGTGAGTCTGGCAAATCTCCTCTATTTCCTGAGCCTGAGCCACTCTATCATTTCACCCTTCTCACTGGGCACAAGAAATGGATGTTTCCTATGACTCCTTTACTCAGCCCATCAGTTGATGAGGGGGCCATGATGAGTCTTCTGGGGTGTCTGGCACTTTCCCCATAACAAGTGACAAAAAGCTGACACTTATTTCTGAAGATATATCTGAAACAATCTCCTTGCTCATGCTGCCCTTACCTCTGCCACCTCCACCACAACCATCATTGCTGCCACATGTGCTGCTGCTGCCACCACATGCACCACTGCCTCCACCAGCCATACTTGCTGGAAGTGGCCCAACCCCAATGCCAAGTACCATGATCTAAAAGGTGTGTCCTAAATGAAGAGCTGTGTGCTTGATACCCTGAATCTGTACCACCAGCACCAGTATCAGTTCCAATTCAGTTAGTGAATGGGTGGTTTTTTTAATGATGTGACCTATGGCAGTCTGCTATGGATATGTTTGTCACAGCACTAAGTGGCTGGGGGACTTGGAAACAATGTTAATATGTTGGAAATGTGCACTGCCTGATGTGGCCTAGTACACCAGGGGACATGCAATGTTGGCAAACACCAAGACACCAAATGCTCCAGACATGAGTGTGCATACTTACCATTAGCTTGCACCTCCTCCCATTGATCATTGGATTCATGGATCTGGGTTTTACTCTCCTTTTTCACTGTGAAGTGCACTACATAACTACCTATTGCACTGGCCATCGAAACCATGTACAACTCATAGAAGACAGCACTCTGACATAAGGTCAATATTCCAATGTGGGAACAACTCTGGCATAAGGACAACTCCAACACAAGTACAACTCTGCCAAACCCTTGGCCACACTTTTTGAACCCCCATCCAGTGATACTAGCTTTCCAGCATGGCAGTGAAGCCATGCCAACAGAAAATCTGTGGATTAACACCATCTACAGTGAGCTCAAAAACCCTTTCCATACTGACCCTAACAGCAGTGAATGAGGTGTACTGCCAAACACCATGGGAATTCCAGTTAGCTTTGGTGGAGTTATAAATAGTACATACCCTTGGCTACAAAATTGCCCACTAGGTCATGTGATTTGGTTCACAGGCTGGCAAGATATATGCAATATAAAACAGCAATGTCATGGAAAGGGTTTTTGATACTAGACTACATCCTGAGCAGACCTAGATTATTCATTCTGGCATGTATACACACTGTGAAGAACCTTGCACATTTCTGCACTGACCTCTACTGAGCTTGTGGTCACCAAGACCACAATGCATATTGCTGAAGGCACCTGAAGATAAAGATGATATGAGCTTGAGGTGATCAAATGTGCCTGGTGGGTGGTATGAATTTTGTTCTACCCTCTGTAAACCTTTAGCATCTCAACCTGCAATCTACCACTTCAGTCATGTCTCATACCCTTTGGTGGAGGTTTGGGCTTGGTGGTGGGATATGATCATGGAAGTCCATAGCTACTACATACCTGTCATGTATGGTCCTGATGATCTGAATTCTGGCCCCTGCCAGATGCAGGTTCAAGTCCAACACAAGCATAATAATTTTACCTTGCTTGGCAAGGTTTCTACTGTACCCATAAAATGTGTTCTGTTTAATGTTTTTGACTTGAGTGACACCATATGCTCTGAGGACAGGAAATTTCAAATGTTTTGCTTAAAATCATGGTTGGAACATGAAATTGAACATTCAAAATATCTGTACAATGATTTGCCCCATAATCATAAGAGTAAAAACTTTGAGTGTTCCTACAAAAACCATTATATATGACACTATCATCTTTCTGACCTGGATCATTAAATCGGATCATGTTATCCATTGAGGACCAATGTTTTATGCCAAAACATTTCATGAAAATAGTGTCTGCTTAATAAAATGATTTTCCTATGTTTTGACCAAAACCATTAGATAATGCCCCCAGTGAACCTTCATCAGGGAACTGGCAATTGGTCAGGACTGCTCACAACTGGTTTGTGACCAGTTCCAACTAAAATTCCATTCACTGATGTTCATCAAGCCTTCTCAGACTACTTTAATTATCATACTGACAGAATCTCCTTTCCACAGTGCTTGTGGTGTGCACCATTTGTATGCTACTGTGTGTCAACTGATTATTTTGTCATGGTTCTGTGCATAGTTACATCTAAGGAATTGGAGTTGGCAAGACAAAGAGATAACTGCATCCTGCCAGCTGGTACAAATTGAATGCAGGAAACCTTGTGAATTAAAAATGCCCTTCAGGCTAGATACCATGTATTGTTGTGACCATGGTGCTGGATGTGTCAAGGTCCCTCAATCAATGACCCTTGTGAGCTACTTAATGTAATGATATTCTGAATATTTCATCCAGAATAACTTTGGATTTTTTTAATCAGTAATTTTGGTGTGAATATACATTATTTTTAGTTTAACTTTTTTGTCCAAATATATTTTACTGCATATTACATGTTCAACCATAAAAAAGTTCAGAATATTTTTCACATGGGTGGTAGCACACAACTCATCATTTATGATGCAGTGCTTTGTCCATGAAAATAATGTCTATTTTCTATGCTTTTCTGTAAGAAAAAAGAAGATTATTGAGTTGCAAAACATGTTGGGAATCCATTTACAATGTTTAACACATGTTGTACCCAAATTCATACTGAAAAAAAACTCATAATTATTTCATTTGCAGTGATTTAAAATGCATCTATATCATTTTTTGAGACATAGTTGACAATAAAAATCCTGTGTTTTTGTACAATGACTTTGGTGAAAATATGCCAAATTAAAGAGTATCAGTTTCTTCTCTTTTTTTAGCATTTTTTTAGTCAAATGCTTGCAGGGCTAAACAGAGCACTAGAGTCATGATAACTGAGCAGTATGAAGTAACTCCAAATAGGGATAAATGGAAGTAAGGATATTGGATAAGGGGGTGCAGACTTGTGGAGACTGTGAGGGCACTTGTGAGTAACAGAAATGGAAGTCTGTTCAGAAAATAAAATGGCAAGATAAGCAAAAAGCATGTGAAGCTATGGGAAAGGAAGTGTATGTAATGTAACAATTGACACAACTTAGATTGAATAGACCACATTGACTGGCCTGACTCAGACAATTGACCAAACCTGACCCATGAAGCCAATCTGAGTCACTCTACATAAATCACTCCCCTATTCTGCTCATATAAGTCCAGTTGACTCAAATTGACCCTGAATGACTTTATATAAGACTTTGATGCAGACTTACATGGAACCCTTCACCAGCATAGATCCATGCTGGTCAACCTGGGTCAATTTACCTTACCCATGTTAACTCAGATCTCTTAACTGTTTGAGTACTGAACTGTTCACTGGGGCTAAGGTACCCACAGTAGGTCATTCCATTGACCTAGACTGATTCAGATTGATTGAGGAGTCTGAGGTCCATCTGAGTCAGTCAGCCTGAGTCAATCTGAGTCAACCCAGGACCATTTAAGTCAATCTAACTCAACCCAAGTCATTCCTGTGGGAGATTACCTATTTATAGTGAGGAGTGATTATGTAATGTACCTGTGTATTTGTGGCACATGTTTTTCCCTTCAGACCTCTTGACTTTGCATCAAAGTCAAAGTTGAATTGGCTCAAATTGACCTACATAGGTTGACTTAAATTGACTTGGATTGAGTCAGTTTGGCCCAGTTGACCTAGATGGTCAGAATTTGACTTGGATGGATAGAACTAAGACTCTTTGGTCAACCTACATCAATGCTGAGCAATGTTGGTCAATTTTCATGAATCCTGGTGAAGCTGATGAGCAGTTGTGAAACCCTTGGCACAAGTATGGGTAGCCATCACAAAGACCAAAAATGAAAATGTCAATTTGGTTCACTTGTGCTAAGATGATCTGGGTCACATCTGGCCAGCTGGCACTGATTGACTTGGTTGATCCAACCTCAATCATTGTTTGGTATGACAATTGGTTATACTGTTGGTAACTTCCAACTAGGCTTCTCTGTCAATGGTGTACTAAATTCTGAGTCTCTTTTGTGCAGGTGGGCTTTCTGTGTCATCATCACTGTTGCACACATTCACAATACCCAACACTGGAACAAATATATTTCCAATGTCACCAGTGTTAACAGAGGTGGAGGCTGTTGTATCCCCACAGTGTCCACCTAGAGCTGGAATGCCTACCTCACCTAAGTTGTACTGAGTGCACCAGACCTCAAGGTTTCTTACCACTACCAAGAGAAGCTGTGTGCATGATTGCAGGATGAGTGGTGGATGTTCTGATATTTTGGGGGTTTTGGATGAGACATTGTGTCTTCCCCAATGTGCTTTCTGTGTTAGGTGGAGCTTATGGATGAATACCATGAGGGCAATGTGCTATGGTGCTGACTACTACAGTGTGTAGTAGCTATAGAAGGCTAGGGTACATTGCCTATTTTGGACATGATCAAGCATAACTGAAAAACAAGCCTTGTTATGGCTTTTGCAAATTGCTGTAACTCTCAGATCAGTTGACTGTTTGTGTACTGGGCTCTTCACAGAATCCAAGGTTCCAACAGTTACTGGATTGATTCAGAGAGAGTAGCATTGATCTGCATTGATGGAAGATACATGAAGCCTACATGAGGCATACAGCAGGTGTCCATGAGGTGTCCATGAGGTGCATATGGTGTCACTATGACATCATGATCCAGGTCAGCATATGAAATCATGATGACATCAACATGGCATCATAGTGATGCCATGGCCTAGGCCAGCCTAGACAGGGCTACATGGCAGGAGCCCAGAAGAGCCAATAGATAAGGGGAGGCAAGACAGGAAGATAAGATGAAGAAAAGGAAAAGATAAGCAGGGCCACCACATATCATAACACTTTCAGTAGAGAGCAAATGAGAATAATGGGAATTGGCCTGTAAAAGAAAGGTGAGAGGGAGTGTATAACATCTATGTATAGTTATGACCTGAGGCCTATAAGATTTGGCCAGGTTGCATCTCATCTGATTCCATGTGGATCTTGTCAGATAGTTACTTCCTCAGTAACACCAAGCTACAATATTAATATGTACCTGTCAGATAGTTACTCTACAGGTTGTCAGTAAATATGAAGCTAAATAGAAAGAGTGACTTACTCCTCAGTAACACCAAGCTACTGAGGAGACTAGAGGAAAATTTACTCTACTGTAGTCCGCTTTTCTGCTTATGTAAGCGACTAATCTTCGCACCCAAAGAATGTACTACCTAGGGGGCAGTTTATATTCCAACAGATCTGCCTGCATTCTGTCTATAGCATTGATATTGTTGTAAATTGTAGTAAGTACACAAAGGTTTGGTGTGCATGTTGTTTACATAAGTGGTTATGTGTGCATCCCCTAGGGCAAAAACTAAGTATGGGCACAACAATACAACTAGTAAATGAAATAAGATAGAATTCAAATTTAAAAATAAAAAAATGAAAATAAAAACATGAAAATGCCTGTAAGGGGGGAACTAGTTCCCTACAGTGGTTATAAAAGGTCAGTGCAAAGTTGAAAAACCACAAACAATTTGGCAGATATTGCTGGGACAGACCCTGGAAGCAGCCCTAGACAGATTCTGCATTATCATTAGGCAGATGCCAACAATTTTGAAACCTTGAATAACTTTGCAACAACCAATGTTTCAAATTGAATTGTGGTGTTGAACATGCTAGCCACTGCCCATTTTTGCAAGTACAAAATCCCCCACAGAGCAGATTTTAATCTTTTAATTTGCTGCAGACATTTGAAGACTGCTGTAACTGACACTGCAAGTATTTCACAATGTTTCTTCTGAAAAAAGGCTGAAAAAAGGGAGGGAAGAGATACTCCTTTATTTTAGATGTTTGGAAAGAAAAAATGTGGAAACAATGCTTTATTTTCTTCCAGGAAACATGAATTGATGCTAATGCTAATTAGGGTGGAAGCTAATGGGCATTACCATTAATCTGTATTTCTGCACAGAAAAGATAAAGTTATATTTGCATTTTTTGTGACAAATTATCTGAAATAAAAGAGTTTCTCTTTCCTCCATTTTTTCAGCATGTTTTCTGAAGAAAAATTGTGAAATGCTTCCAGTGTGAAGTGTTCCCAATCAATTCAAGTCAAAGTCAAAGTCAATCTGGGTCAATTTATGTAAGTCAACCCAGGTCAGTTGATTTGTCAACCAGACTTATTTCACCAGAATAAAGCTTGATTGATTTGGATTGATTGGGTGTATTGAGTTGGGTCAGTCCAGGTTAGACTGAATCAGTTTTAAGTCAGCCTAGAATAACTTGAGTTAATGTACTCTAGGTTAATCTGACTCAATCTAGATTGGTGCAGATCAATTCAGTCAACTTCAGTAAGTCTGAGTTAACCTAGATCAACCTGGATCAATTGGATCACAAGCTTGGATTGGATCAAATCTACCCAATAACAATGACATACCCCACAGTTCAATATATTTTTTCAGAATCAGTGCTAAATGACTCAATCCAAGTTAAAATACCTGTGACATGCTCACAGAATAATGCTCACCACCAGTGACATCAACTTCACCCTTCATATGCTCAATATTGAACCTCCTTGCAGCTGCACCACATGGACCCACCACTTTCTGACATGCCCCCACCATCCCCAAACATGTCATCCCAATGGATTGTATAGTTTGTTGAAGACATCGAGATCAACATTGACAAAATATTGTGAGAGGGGAAGATCATTGTCCCAAAAGGCATGAATTGGACAGCACACTAGGTTGCAGTCAAGAGCATGCAGTCCTTTGTCCCAGAAACCCACCAGCAGTGCTTGAGAGGATGCAGCTCCACCCTTAGTCATTAATGTCAAGTCACCATGACTTGCCTCACAAAACTACAGCAGGAGCATCATCATGATCTGTCTTGCACAATCTTAATGTCCACTGAACTTCTCTGGTCAGTTGCCAAGGCTAGCATGTTTTCGCTTGCTGCTATGTCTGCTTTGATGTCCTATTTTTCTTGTCATCACCAGCAACAGAGGGGGGAGTCTCTGTACCAGCCACAAGCCTCCAGAGGCCTTTGGAGTGAAGGTGGGCTTAGTCTCTTTGCTGCAGGTGGAGTAATCATGTAAGAGAGAGGCTCAATGCAAGGGGTCTGTTCCTGGGGACATGCCTGAAGTATGGTCAATGATGGCAGTGAAAAACACAATGGGTGTGTGAATAGATAGTATAGGCAGCTGGAAGGCATCAGGGAAACCCAGTGATATCATATTTATAAGGGGTTGATAGAGGAGTTGTCAAGATGTGGCCCACATGGTCTGTTCACAAATATGCCTTGATTGCAAGTGATTGACTTAATGGAAAAAGAAAAAAAACTGGCAGGTTTTGATGGAAAGTCTGTCAACCTTGGTGAGTCTGGCTTAGTCTACAAGATCAGCTTGATTCAACCTAGCTCAACCCAGGTCAAAGGTAAGCATAGGCTAAATCCAATAAATGGATCCAACTCTGAGTCAAACTTGACCCTGACATTTTTTAACAAGTCACTGTCTGCAAAATTGATGCAAGGGCAATTATTATTGTGGTCTTGGTAGTTGTTAGCCAGCTAACTTGGATGACACTCTACCAAATACACATTTTTTGTGCAAATTACACTGTGAATAGCAAGATGCATACTGACTTTGGATCAAGAATGAGTTACATAAAATATCCTGGTGACATAATATTATTTACATCATCTTTTGACTATGTGCTACATACAATGCTAACCACAAGACACTGGAATGCATGACAGTAATTTTTGAAAGAAAGAGACCCATAATATTTTTGGAGGCTTCAAATGGAGGCTGAAAGTCCTATGTGAGACCAATAACTGAAAAAATGATACTAGTTTATACTTGGCAATTGAGAAAGTATGATATTATTGTACATGTTGTTATTTGCAGTGATTTCCACATCTACTCTATCGCTTCAGGACTTACATTTATTACCATGTGATTGCCCATCCCATTCACTGCTGAATACCCTTTTTCAAGCTCTCTTGCTGGAAGCATTGATTGATGTTATGACTAATAACATGAAAAAAAACATTGAAAACAGAGATACCATGTCTGAAACATGTTTTTCAAAATAACACATTATTTAACATTCCTTGTGTTCTCATATAATTATTTTTGCTAATTACATGCTAATAACATCATGTATGTTGTTGCAGTGTTCCATTTAAAAACATTGAATATCAAAGTACATATGTTCTTTCACCATGTTACATCACATGTTCTCCACAAAAACATTCATCATGTTATTGCCTTTGGATCGGTAGTATTGATCCATTTGCTGATTTGGCAATTTCACCATTGACAGAATTTCACCAATCAGCAATTCAACACATTGCCCATTCTTGCAAATGGTTCAGTGGCTAAGTTAACACAGGTACTCTGAATTTTTTTGGACCCTACAGGTAGCCACAGCGGAGTTTTCAAAACCTTGACATAGGTACTTCAAATTTTTCAAGCCCCACAGTAGCTACTGTGGAGGTGGTTTCTTAAACCTCTGACACAGGTACTTCAAATTTCCAGACCCCACCATAGCTATTGTGGAGTTTTTCAACCTCCAACATAGGTACTCAGATTGTCCAGGCCCTGCTATAGCTACTGCAGTGTATTTGCTCCACTAACATAGGTACTTCAAAACTTTCATGCCCTGCCATAGCCACAGTGGAGTTTTTGAAACCCTGTGTGGAGGTTTTTCTCCTCTGATGTAGGTACTTCAATTCTTTGAGGCCCTACTGTACAGCATCTGAACCTTGGATATGTAGTACCTAAGTACTAGAAAATTTTCTTTGAAACCCACATGGAAAGCCAGACAATTGCTCTTTGAATTGACCAGTTCTTTGGTGGTATGATGGAAGTTCAACTTCTGGACACTGACTGCCACAATATGGTAGTACTGTGGTAGTTCATCATGCATTAGTATGGCAGTTTGTCATGCAGTATTGCAGTGGTAGTGACAAGGCATTGTGGTAGTATGGTACTTGTAGTGCAATAGTTGGTTCACACCTCATGGATTTCTGAATGATGGGAAGGCAGGATGGTCTTGCAGATATCTTGGGAACAGATGGACAGATTGGTGTGATTCCTTCTTCCCCCTGTTAACCCTTGTGTCCCCTGGCATCACCTGCTTGATCATGCCAGCAGTCATCATCCTGGGGCCTTACTCCTATCCTCCCCAGCTGTCCCATGTCACTTTGCACATTGTATCTCCACCTTTTAAAATCCATTCCTCTTGCTTTTCAGAACATATACTACTCAACCAGGGATTCCTAACAGTGTAATTTACATGTGGTGTCAGTCAGCTTCAAACACCAGAATGGTGTGCATCACATCCAATGTTGGTGATCAGAGGGTACCCACAAACTCATAGGAGTCTTCAAGATCAGCTTTATAGATGGTATTTCAGATGATCTCAATGTTGGGATCATTCAGATCTGCTGCAGAGATAATGTTGGAAGTACAGGGCCAGGTGTGAAGGATACCCAACTGACTGTTGCACATAGTTTTTGTTTCCCAACCACTTACCAGGAGGTGTCTCCACAAGTACACTCTTTCACAGTTCCTTGACATTGGTAGCAACACAGAGAGCAGGGTGAACTCGAAGACACCATGGGGGTGACACCACTCAAGTAGTTTGTGCATGTCTTGTTCATGTACAGTAGAATACCTGTGACCAGGAGAATGCCATCATTGATCACATAGCTATACCTGAAGAACATGCATGGAGTGATCAGAAATGACTCTGTAGCTACAACATATGAACATGGATGCAATACAACCCAGGGACTTGCTGAGTGACTCAACAGTGTTACTATGGAGGAAACCAGATTGATTGAGGAGTAGCTGTGTTGCCTGATCCCAGATTATGGATGTCATCAGCAAAGCAAGTTGCAGAAAGTTGGGTCTTGAGGTCTATTAGAGTCACATGAGAGATGCAGTGGTGTTGAGGTGGAGAAAATGGCATACCTTCCAGTGTCTCACATTGCATCAAGCTGGTGCAGTGACTCTGGGTTAGGATGCCAGCCTTGTAACCATGCACAATGCCTTCAAGGAAGCAATTATTGGCCTTTGAGGATGTCAGGGTCATCATAGACATTCAGCTGACACCTCATGGAATGAACATTGAAGAAAAGGCCCTCCACTACACTTGTGAGTTTCCCTGGTTGACTCCCAGTCTCTCATTAAGATTAATGGACAGGCTTGCAGTTTCCATGCTCACAACTGTCATGCAGGTATGATCATATGTCTGAAGGTTCAGTTGATGCCAGTGGCTGTGATCAATGGGACAGGTCTCTTCATGTCACTGTAAGAAATTCAAATCCCTTGCAGGAGATTTGTGTGTTGATTCCCTAAGTCTACCTCAGACAATACAATCTCATTCCAAGGTTCAACTTGCTTGATTGGAATTAGTGTGGCATTCTCATAGCAGAAATCAGGGAGGCCATTGAGATGGATACTTTTCACCTGCTTGTTGGCATTGAGAGCATACACATTCTACACTGTTTGATTCTTTCACACATGGCATCCTTCAGGTTTCCAATACCACCCAGGTCAATAATGTGGACTTCACCTCCATCCTGCCAGTGATATTCACCAGATTTGGGCATTCCAGGGGGCAGTATTGTTCCCTGTGTAGGCCAGCCATGTTCATGCAGCTCAAATGCATCCAGAGCCAGCAGATCAAATGCAGCACCCTGGACATGAGACACAGTTCCAATGAAGCACTGCTCCACAACTTCACTATGGAGGCCAAGAATTTGTGCACCCTTATAGGACTGCAGCATTGAGATACCCATAACTTTGAGGATTCCATGGTCAATTGAATGATGATAGTGAGAGGTTAGCTCATCAACAGTCATGCTGGACTTGATTCAACAATGATATGTCAACTTTACAGAGGTGGATTAGGTTGGTCCATAACACTTACAAATTTTCCTGATCAATCTTACACATGGTCTCCATCATTAACCATGGGCAAATAGCATCTGCACCATATCCAATGAGAACACAAAGATGGTGAACCCCCTGAGCCTCATGCATCTCAACCATCAGAGTGACTTTTCCACACATCTTTTGAAGTACTAGGTGGTGATAGACACCACCACATTGTTCCTTTTGGTGATCTTCACCTCCTATCTTCACTTTCTCTCTTTTACATGGTCTCTTACTTACTACCATCTGATTCCCCTTCCCATTTGCTACTTACTACTTTTCCCAGCCTGCTAGGCCAATTCCTACTGTTGAGGTGCATCAGCCACACTTTGTTTACTCTTGTTTACTTTGAAGCACACTTAGTGTAGCTGAATCCAGTGTTGAGACCTTTGGTTGCTCACACTGGACTCTATTCTGGTTATTCCCCAGCTCACTAGAGCTTTAGGAGTCAATTAGGATCCCCCTAGGGACCCCTTTCCATCTTTGCTGCTAACAGGTTATGAGCCCTGCACTCTAAGCCCCATGTCACAACACCTGCTGCTCCAATTAATTCCAAACCTTCACCATCAACTTGTATGTCCATAATAACCCTAGGCAGCCTATTTTCAAATTTGGAATCCATCCACATTACAACCAACAGCACCTGTTGCTTTTGCACCCCTATTCCAAGCTCATGCCACACCAAGTTTCTGTGAGCAGCACAGAAGTAAAGGGGTCCCTAGGGGGATCCTAATCGACTCCTAAAGCTCTAGTGAGCTAGGGGAATAACCAGACTAGAGTCCAGTGTGAGCAACCAAAGGTGTCAACACTGGACTCAGCTACACTAAGTGCACTTCAAAGTAAACAACAGTAAACAAAGAGTGGCTGATGTGCCACAACACTAGGAATTGGCCTAGAAGGCTGGGAAAAGAAGTAGTAAGTAGCAAATAAGAAGGGGAATCAAATGGTAGTAAGTAAGTGACCATGTGAAAGAGAGAAAGCAAAGATAAGAGGTGAAGATCACCACAAGGAACAGTTTCAGCCTGATCTGTTGGATAGAAAGTGAGGTACAACACTGGAAAGTTAAATGGGCTATCCAGTGCACACATACTCATACCCAAGTACTTCATATCTCATCATCCACTGCTCTGATCTTTGTGACTTGACCTTTACTGAGTTCCCCACATTGGGGGCTTTTGGTTGATATCCCTGACAAAAATTTCCACCAATGCAATTACAGTGAGTGAAAAAACGTGTGCAATGTTTGGCTGTTTTGTACTAAGTCCGGTGTAGCGCCATGAGGCGTGGGAATCCTGCTTAGCCTTGGTGAGGTGGGTGGTAGTACTCGCTCTTGGCTACAAAATGGTCCCAGGGTCACGTGATTTGGTGCAGTAGTCATTGAGATATGTCCATTATAAAACAGCTACACCATTGCACACGTTTATTCACTTTTGAAAAGTGAGGGGTATTTGGGGAATATCAGTACTTGGTATAGCCTCCTTTTGCTTTAATCACTGCCTCCACCCTCCTAGGCATGCTTTCAATCAACTTCTGACACTCTTCAGCTGGTATATTGTTCCACTCCACCTGAGTCCTCTCCCACAACTCCAGTATTCCCTTGGGAGGATGCTCATACTCTGCAAGCCTCCTCTTGAGGTAACCCCAGGCATGTTCTATGGGGTTGAGGTCAGGGGACTGTGCAGGCCATACCATAGTCCTAAAATCCTGCTCCTCTAGCCACTCCTTGACCTGTTTGCAGGTGTGCTTGGGGTCATTGTCCTGCTGGAAGATGATGTCAGGAGGATGGAGACCATAATACTCAAGGGAATCTTGTAGTTCATCCTTCAAAATTTGGAGGTAGAGGTCTCCGTCCATCCTACCATCAATCTTGGTGCCATACCCAACACCCTCCCAGGTCATACAGCCCCACATCATGAGAGACCCTCCTCCAAACTTCAGTGTCCCCTCTACTAGCCTATCATTCAGCTTCTCCCCTGGCTTTTTCCATGCCCATTTGCGCCCATCTGACCCCAGGCGATTAATTTTAGTCTCATCAGACCATACCACCCTCTTCCAGTCCTCCAAAGTCCAATCTTTATGGGCATAGGCAAAGTCCAACCTTGCCTTGCGATGCTTGGCAGAGAGGATAGGTCATTTTCACTTTACCACAGCCTTCATACCAGTCTTCTTCAGGTGCTGGCAAACAGTATTTGGGTGGAGGGGCTGGTTGATGACATTGGTGAGAGTTTTGGTCACCTGCACAGCATTGTCTGCCTTCTGAGTTGAGATGAGGTGGATGGCATGGTGGACATTAGCAGGGGAAAGCTTGGATGGACGACCTCCAGTGGACTTCTGCAGGCTGGAACGCTCCTTGGAATGAAGTCTAGAGATGGTAGAGCGATGTAGGCCAGTACTGGAGGCAATAGAGGAAGGAGAATGACCAGAATCAAGCATAGTGAGGATAGTATTCCTTTGGGTGGAGGAGATGGATCTCATGGTGGTAAAGGTTGGAAATAAAGAAGCGTGTGAACTTGTTCAAACTCAGACACAATGTTTATATGTGTATCTTTGTTTGTAGGACCAAACAACCACAATTATCTCTTCATTTGACTCAGATTTTACTTCCAGCCCAAAAGTGAATAAACATGTGCAATGGTGTAGCTGTTTTATAATGGACATATCTCAATGACTACTGCACCAAATCACATGACCCTGGGACCATTTTGTAGCCAAGAGCGAGTACTACCACCCACCTCACCAAGGCTAAGCATGATTCCCACGCCTCATGGCGCTACACTGGACTTAGTACAAAACAGCCAAACATTGCACACGTTTTTTCACTCACTGTAGCTAAGGTGTATGCAAGTCAATTGGAGTTGAAGCTGACCTAACTCAGTGTCAAACAATTACAATTTGAACCAACTTGAGGCAAGGGAGATTGATCAGGTTCAAACCCATATGAGTCAAATACACCAAGCCAACCAATGACATTCTAACTTGGATTGAGCCACTTAGCACTGATCTACATTAATACTGAAATTTGGCCCTGGATTAACTCAAATTGATCCTTGGTGGATGTGGATAGACCTGGGTTGACTTAAATTGACCTAGATTAACTATGACCCAGATTGATTTACAATTCCTTGGTTGATCTGCATCATCTAATTCAGGAAAGATTGTCTGCAGCAGGCTCAAGTAGAGAGGCTGGCAACATGGGGAAGACAAAGTGCATACTGCAACTTTAAGATGACTGAATGCAAACCAGGGCTTGAGCTTAAACCAGGGTCCTGCAGATGTGTTCATTGCCCCTGCAATGCCTGCCAGAAGATGTTCCTGGGTCACCATAGGATGGAGGTTATGTATGCACATTCAGGAATCACTCCATATCAACAAGACCTGCCCAATGTCATATGCAATAGTGTGACCAAGTGTGATGGCAGGGATGATTGAGTAGCATACTGTATGCTCATCCCTCATCAATGAACATCAACATGTTCAGATCCAGGACTTCGTCCACAATCTTGTTCATGTACCATGCTTGTGAAGTGCAAGGGCAGAGACACTCTTGTGAGTTATGCCTAGTTGCTGGATGACATGAGAAAGATTTGGAAGGGAGGCATGAATGTTGCTTTTGAGGTTCACACTACAAGCATTTCACAATCTTTCAGCAAAAAACATACTGAAAAATAGAGGGAAGAGATGCTCTTATATTTTGGATGATTTATCAGAAAAAATGCAATATTTTCTTTGTCCTCTCTGTGCCCACAAACAAATAAATGGCAATGTCAATTAGCTTCTACTCTAGTTGGCATTGGCCTCAGTTCATGTTTTTCAGAAGAAAACAAAACATTATCATCACCTTTTTTTTCTCTCTGAACATCCAAAATAGAAGAGTATTTCTTCCCTCCATTTTTTCAGCATGTTTTCTGAAGAATCATTGAGATATGCCCCAGTGTCAGCTTCTCCTGCAATTCATCAAGGTAAATTGAAGGACAATGATGAATGATCACAGAGAAAGCAGATCACAAGAAGTGTTATGCCATGCAGGATGAAACTACCAAAAATGGTTGAGTCCTTGAAACTGTGCAGTATGGCATACATTGGTGTGAAAGATGCTTTGCACACCATTGGTTGATCCTACATATATCTCTGAAGAATGGTGATATATAGATTGATTGCAAAGTATTGAAAAGGCTGGAAAATATAGAAGAGGCATCCCTACTTATATACTGGTCTGAGTAGCACTGCCTCTAAAGTACAGAAGTGACACTATGATGGGAATGGCAGTGAACCTATATGCCACAGCTATCAAAAACTCACTTCATGCTAGACACCAGAGTGTGTTGTTGGGACCACAGTGCTCAGTCACACTTGTGCCAGCTTTTTAATGTCACAATATTCTAATAATCTGAATATTCCATCCAGAATAACTGTTTATTTTTTATCAATTGTTTTTGATGTGAAAATACATTATTTTTTGTCTAGCTTTTTTGTCTAAATATACTTTGCTGCATATTGCATGTTCAATCATAGAAATGAAAGAATGTTTTGCACATGGGTGATAGCAGATTAATCATCACTTATGATTCATTACTTTGCCCATGCAAGTACTGTCTATTTTCTGAACTTTCCCATAAGAAAAAAGAAAAAAGAAGCTTATTGAGCTGCAAAACATGTTGGAGATCTATTTACAATGTTTGACACATGGTGTACTCAAAATCATCCTGAAAAAAAATCACAATTATTTCATTTGCAGTGATTGGATGCATCTACAGTATATCATTTCTTGAGACATAATTGACAATGAAAATCCTGTAATGTGGGTTAAGAAATGTCAAGTGAAGAGAGTACAGAAAGGGGTGGAGTTGGAGGATGGTACCAAGCTTCCATTGGAGAGCATGTTGTCCAGGAGATCCCTGCAAACTGACCCATAACAGTAGGTCTCAATCTGACCATGGCTGCAACTTTTTGACTTCTCTAATTCACAGGGGTGACTTAGGCCGATTACTTTTCATATGCACATATCATGTTTGTATACATAGGACCAGGACATCATATATGTGTAGACCCAACCCAATTGATCTGAGATCAAAATATTCCAATTTCCCAGATGTCATCTTGTAATTTTTCACTCTGTCAGAATCTCACAATTTTACTACTCAAACTCTTGGCAGGGAAAACAAAAGTCAATTGCAGTACCAAAAAGGCCCTCAAAATGTAGATGTTACACACAGATTCACACAGACCTGGATGAAATGAGGCCTGACCACTTGTTATAAGTCTCAGACCATATTGTAGATGATGTACCCTATCTTAAAACCACTCTTCAAAGGCCAATTCAAGTTATTCACATTTTCCCTCTACTGAAAAGGTGCAGGGCAGCAACAAAGCTCCTTGGGTTGAACTGGACCCTCCACTCTCTCCCTGGGTGTCATAGGATGCCCATAGAGTCTATGTAATATGTATTTGTTTTCTATGCCAACCCTCATTGGTGTTATGGTCCCTACACCACACTGAGCCCACCATGCAACAGCCCTGGCTCTTAGCAGATCTTGCTCTGTGGCATTGACACCCCCTCAACTGATGTATGAATACTTGTTGTTGTAGGTTATCAGAGATCAGTTTAACTGAGTCAAAGTCCATACAATTCAGCTGGAGTCAAATAATGTTGATCTAACTCAGTACCAATAAAAACAGTGATTGAGGTGAGGTCAACCAAGTCAGCCAATGTTAGCTGGTCCAATGTAGCTCAGTAAACCATCTTGGGAAAATTGAACAATTTGACTTTTTTGGTCTTTGTGGTGACTATCCATTAATTGTCCCAAGGTAACATTTGATTGTTTCTCCCCTTGACTTAAACTGAGTTGGGGGGACCTTGACTGGCTTGATTCACCAATAAGTAGTTGAAGTCAGTCTAATTCAACTCAACTTGGTTTGAGTTTGAGTCACACTGGGTCAGAGCAACTCAGTTAAAACAATTTAGCTCAGACATCATCAGCTAAAATTGCACTGTTTTTTCACCTGGTTGACTTCTGTTGGACTTGAACTGACTTTTAATGGACTCAGTCCAGGGTTTAACTGACTGCAAACTAAGGTAAAAATGCAGGTTATTGTGAGTTACTGGCTGCCAACATAAATCAGCTAAGGTGTATGAAAGCCAGTTGGAGTCAATTGAAGCTAATCTAAATCAGTGCCAAACAACTACAAGTTAAACCAACTTGAGGCAAGGGAAACTAATTGAGTTCAAATTCATGAGTCAGAATACACCAAGATCAGCCAATGACACTCTAACTTTGATTGAGTCAGTTAGCACTGATCTACATTAGTACCTTGATTTGGCCCTGGATTAGCTTGGATTGATCCTTGGTTGATGTGCATTGACCTGGGTTGACTTAAATTGACCTAAATTGACTATGACTTGGATTGAATTATAACTCCTCAGTTGATCCACATCAATGTAAGATCACTGCTGGTCAGCCCAAGCTGACATAAGCCTATCTGAGTTTACTCTGATCAGTCAACTGTTGGAGTAATACACTCTTTACTGAAGCTAAGGTTCTACAGCAGGTCACTGAGTTGACCTGGACTGGTTCAGATTGACCAACACTTTTCTGCATTGAACATATGGAGTATAGTAAAATTTCAAGGGGTACAGATGTCAGAAAACCTCAGTTGGAGTGTAAGTACAGACAGTGGAGGTGAGGGATGGAATAATGAAGGAGTATATAAAAGGAATGGTATGGAATGGAGTGGCTTCAGAGCATTCACTGATAGCCAATCAGAAGTTAGGCTGAAAGCCTGATGTGGAAGTGACCCTGCAGCATGCCATGCAGTGCAATGGCTGCACCATAGCTTAGACCAGTCCACCAACAGAAATGGAAAGTGACTCCTAGGAGCTCAGGGGGGCATCACCTGACCAAGGGGGGTTGCTGAGTGGCAGTGACCATGGTCACATGGTGACACTGACAGATGCTGAATGAGGCCAACAAAGTCTGACAGTGGACATAGCATGAGCACATTGGTTGACCATTGGAGAGAGTAGGAAGTGTCAGGTGTCAGTGGTGTAGAGGGTGGGTCTGATAGGGTTGGGACAATGAGTATTAACATGGGGGGGGGCTAGGACTGAGGCATGGTAATGACACAAGGGTTTTTTCACTTTTGAATGGTGATGGGTATTTGGGGGATATTGGCACTTGGTATAGCCTCCTTTTGCTTTGAGCACTGCCTCAACCCTCATAGGCATGCTGTCAATCAATCTGACACTCCTCAGCTGGTATATGTGGAAAAGGGCCATAGGCAGCCTCAGCAGTGACTTAACTACCAGTATATTCAATGTACAGTGAGTGAAAAAACGTGTGCAATGTTTGGCTGTTTTGTACTAAGTCCAGTGTAGCGCCATGAGGCGTGGGAATCATGCTTAGCCTTGGTGAGGTGGGTGGTAGTACTCGCTCTTGGCTACAAAATGGTCCCAGGGTCATGTGATTTGGTGCAGTAGTCATTGAGATATGTCCATTATAAAACAGCTACACCATTGCACATGTTTATTCACTTTTGGGCTGGAAGTAAAATCTGAGTCAAATGAAGAGATAATTGTGGTTGTTTGGTCCTACAAACAAAGATACACATATAAACATTGTGTCTGAGTTTGAACAAGTTCACACGCTTCTTTATTTCCAACCTTTACCACCATGAGATCCATCTCCTCCACCCAAAGGAATACTATCCTCACTATGCTTGATTCTGGTCATTCTCCTTCCTCTATTGCCTCCAGTACTGGCCTACATCGCTCTACCATCTCTAGACTTCATTCCAAGGAGCGTTCCAGCCTGCAGAAGTCCACTGGAGGTCGTCCATCCAAGCTTTCCCCTGCTAATGTCCACCATGCCATCCACCTCATCTCAACTCAGAAGGCAGACAATGCTGTGCAGGTGACCAAAACTCTCACCAATGTCATCAACCAGCCCCTCCACCCAAATACTGTTTGCCAGCACCTGAAGAAGACTGGTATGAAGGCTGTGGTAAAGTGAAAATGACCTATCCTCTCTGCCAAGCATCGCAAGGCAAGGTTGGACTTTGCCTATGCCCATAAAGATTGGACTTTGGAGGACTGGAAGAGGGTGGTATGGTCTGATGAGACTAAAATTAATCGCCTGGGGTCAGATGGGCGCAAATGGGCATGGAAAAAGCCAGGGGAGAAGCTGAATGATAGGCTAGTAGAGGGGACACTGAAGTTTGGAGGAGGGTCTCTCATGATGTGGGGCTGTATGACCTGGGAGGGTGTTGGGTATGGCACCAAGATTGATGGTAGGATGGACGGAGACCTCTACCTCCAAATTTTGAAGGATGAACTACAAGATTCCCTTGAGTATTATGGTCTCCATCCTCCTGACATCATCTTCCAGCAGGACAATGACCCCAAGCACACCTGCAAACAGGTCAAGGAGTGGCTAGAGGAGCAGGATTTTAGGACTATGGTATGGCCTGCACAGTCCCCTGACCTCAACCCCATAGAACATGCCTGGGGTTACCTCAAGAGGAGGCTTGCAGAGTATGAGCATCCTCCCAAGGGAATACTGGAGTTGTGGGAGAGGACTCAGGTGGAGTGGAACAATATACCAGCTGAAGAGTGTCAGAAGTTGATTGAAAGCATGCCTAGGAGGGTGGAGGCAGTGATTAAAGCAAAAGGAGGCTATACCAAGTACTGATATTCCCCAAATACCCCTCACTTTTCAAAAGTGAATAAACGTGTGCAATGGTGTAGCTGTTTTATAATGGACATATCTCAATGACTACTGCACCAAATCACGTGACCCTGGGACCATTTTGTAGCCAAGAGCGAGTACTACCACCCACCTCACCAAGGCTAAGCAGGATTCCCACGCCTCATGGCGCTACACCGGACTTAGTACAAAACAGCCAAACATTGCACACGTTTTTTCACTCACTGTACCTGTAGGCAGCTACAGGTGTATCAGTAAGTAGTCTAATATGAATTATGTATGGACTTACCCTCAGTAGTGACTCAACCACTGAGTGAACAGTATGAAAAATATACTACTAAGTGTGCTCTAAGTGCTTATGTAAGCATAAGAAACTTCCACCCAAAGTCTAGTATCACCTGGGGGTGATTCAAACTCCATCAGTATATTGTTCCACTCCACCTGAGTCCTCTCCCACAACTCCAGTATGCCCTTGGTGGGTGTTCATATTCTGCAGGGCTCCTCATGAGGTAACTCCAGGCACATTTTATGGAGTTAAGGTCAGGGGACTGTGCAGGCCATACCATAGTCCTGAAATCCTGCTCCTCTAGCCATTTGGTGACCTGCTTGCAGGTGTGCTTGTGGTTATTGTCCTGCTGGAAGATGATGTCAGGAGGATGGATGGAGACCATAGTACTCAAGGGAATCTTGAAGTTCATCCTTCAAATTTTGGAGGTTTATGTCACTCTCCATCCTACCATCAATATTGGTGGCATATACAACACCCCCCAAGTCATATATCCCCACATCATGAGAGAACCTGCTCCAAACATTGGTGTCCCCTCTACTAGCCTATCACTGAACTTCTCCCCTGACTTTTTCCACACCCACTTGCACCCATCTGACTGCAGGTGATTGTAAAGTGATGAAGGCCATACTGGAGGCAATATAGGAAGCAGAATGACCAGAATCAGGCATAGTCAGGATATTCCTTTGGGCAGAGGAGATAGATCTCATGATGGTAGAGGTTGGGAATTAAGAAGTGTGTAAACTTATTCAAACCCAGACATAATGTTTATACGTGTATTGACCAAACAGCTATGATTATCCCTTCATGTGACTCAGATTCTACTGCCAGGCCAATAGCAGATCAACCCTTGCAATGATGTACCCAAATCACATGACCTTCAGATCATTTGGTAGCCATGGTTCATGCTACCACCTATCTCACTAAGGCTGAGCAGGATTCCCATGTGCATATTTGACTAATTGCAGTGTAGCATGTCATTGAACAGGAAGTAGCTCATGTGTTCAGTGGAGGAGATGTAGTCCATGGTCTTGGTGTTCTAGTGAGGTATTTTATATGATGATTGGACAAGATCTGGGTGAGTAGTGACTGAAATGGTGTGGTGACACATGTGGACAGTTTACATACTTTCAATAATTTCTACATGCTTTTCTATTTATCAAAGTTGTTGCTGACAAATGTTTATATAACATGCTACATGATGCAAAGAATGATTTGCACTGTTGAGCATCCTTCCTTTGCTACACCTTAATCAACCACCATCCTAGCTTATCAGGGTCATTTTCACAGGGCAATTGCAGTAGATAATAGTATCCACCACAGTAGCATCAATATAATGTGCTCATGGCACCTTACCAGCATTAAATAATCCACTGCAAGTCATCCCCATGCCATTTCCCCTATCTATGCCTGGGGTGTCTGGAGCCTGATCAGCACTGGGCAAGGTGAAAATGCATGGAAGTCAGTCTGGCACTTCAAGGCATGAAGACCCAACCAGTACCTTCACAAATAGGGTATCTTCATGAAAGGGGGACTGGTATTAAGTTTGGAGTGATGCACACCTCATATTTGCACTCAAAGCATCACTAGATGGCTGGCTCAACCATGCTGTTAGGTGACATGTGGATGGCTGTGGGTTATTTGCTCACATGGGGGCAGGGAAAATGTCCTGGGGCAGATGCAAGGCAAGAATGTACATACCCCCTGGCAGCACATAGTAGCCTATTGTCCTGATGACCCCTGAGGCCTAAAGCACAGTTTGCTTCTGCCTAGCATTAGTACCAGTCCCCTTTCATGAGAATACCCTGGTTGTGAGGGTACTGGCTGGGTCTTCATGCCTTGGAGTGCTGGATTGACTTCTATGCATTTTCACCTTGCCCAGTGCTGATTAGGCTCAAGACACCCCAGGCATAGGTGGGGGAAATAGCATGGGAATGACTCAGTGGATTATTTAATGCTGTTATGGGGTTGTGAGCACATTATATTGATGCCACTGTCATGAGTACTAGTATCTACTGCAACTTCCCTATGAAAATGACCCTAATAAGCCAAGATGGTGGTTGATGAAGTTGCAGTAAAGGAGGGATGCTCAACAACACAAATCCATGTTTGGTCTTGTTCACATGCTGACAAATCATTCTTTGCACCATGTGGCATGTTATATAAGCAGTTTTCAGCAATCCACTGCAATCTATGCTTTGTTAAATGGAAAACCATGTAGAGATTATTGAAAGCCAAAAACTGTCTGCATGCATCACCACACCATTTCAGTCGCTACTCACCCAGATCTTGTCCAACCATCATGTCAGAACAGGAAGGTCTCAAGGTATGTCAAATGATATCTTGTATTCTTGCAAGAATACCCCTCATGTCAAGCTTGGGTTGATGTCCTGCAATAGCAGGGAGGGGCTTCTAAGAATGCTAGTGATATTTTAGTACAAGGGTGGAGAGCATGATATCCACCTTACCCAATCTATGGGTGCCACCTTCACATAATTGATCTTGTACAGTCTTGTTTACTTAACTGGAATATGTGCAGTGGCTCAAAAAACTGTCCACCATGCCATTTCAGTCACTACTCACCCAGATCTTGTCCAATCATCCTGTAAATTACCTCATTAGAATGCTGAGACCACAGACTACATCCCCTCCATGGACCACATGAACCAGTTCCTGATCAATGACATTCTACACTGCAATTAGTCAAAAATGCACAAACATGTGGACAGTTTTTTGAGCCACTGTATAGCCTATGGTCTTACAGACATACTGCAATGAGTGCAGATTTTTTTGGTAAATGGAATCCTGGAGTTTCTCCATGTACATATGAACTTGAGCAGAAGCATGCAGAAAAGAAACCTGGGTGACAAGCAGGGGCCAGATAACTGACAATTGAGACATCTCCTTTGTGGTCATGGAGAACTTGGTGGTATGTGGATCAGGTGGCTGAAGCACAAGATGGAAGGCAGGTTGTGGAGTCTGAGTTGGCAAAATGCCTTCAGTGGTAAAGCCAAGGAGGTTTTGAAGATGGTTGTTAAGAACATTTCTTCTGAAGTCAGGTTGAGCCAGGCTTTGTAGTTCTGGCATGTCTGGAGCTGGGCTACTGTGCCAGAGCTCGTAAGAGCCAGGGTTGGGTGGCATGTGGCCTGTGGGGGTTGAAGTCCAGGCTCGACAGGGGTCTACTACCCAAATTGGCCTCAGCTCATGTGCTGTGCCCTTGGACAGGTCTGGGTAGTGGTCAAAGTACTGAATACTCCAGTTTCTAGGTTGATTATCTGACTGCCCCTACAGTACAGACCTAACTAAGTATTTATACTACTAGTCTGGAGGGAGCACTACTGGTGTTCCAGTAGTCTTGGTAATAACTAAGAGGCTATGTACAAATGTTAGTAAGTGAGTGACTAAGAAAAGTCTGGGGACCTGTCTACTGGTAGTAGACACAGGTCTGACAAATGCCCAGTAATAACTAATCATACTAAAGAGCATAGTAATGCTAGACTAATCAGAGAACAAAGACTCAGACTGGAGGGTCTGGGGGTGGACACCAGTCTGGAGTTTGCATGCACTACTACCAGAAAACAGTCATCTACTGGTAGTGTACTTACTAGTAGTGCAACCTAAATACATGCATATGACAATGGTGCTGAACTAAGCCTTCAAGAATGCAGTGCATAGAATCAATGATGATCTGTTGGACTGGGTTCCGATATGGCAGTTGCCATACCTTCAACCAGTGTGCACCATGCTTCTTGAAGATCTTGCAATGGACAGAGGTTGTGGCATCCCTCCACTGCTCAGCAAAGGCATGGAGCTCCTGGGGTCATGAAGTAACCAATTTCCAAAATTGTCCTTACCATAGTTGACCTTGTGGTAACAGTCACATGCACTGCAGAAGAAATGACTTCCAATGCCAGCAAGTGCAGTGAGATGACAAGCAGCAGGGAGATCACAAATAGCAAGGGTGATTGCACAGCATGTAGTGTACATTTTCCCCTGGGGTGGTTTGCAGTTTATGAGTAACAGACACCTCTATCCCATGAAGCAATCAGATTGAGCATGAGCAGATGAATGTAGTGGTTGAGGTTCTCAAGTGATGGCTATTTTGGGCATGGATAATACCTGCTAGGTACATATTCTGCAGCTTATACCTCTTATTGAGTGGTACATAGATAAAGACATGCTATGGAAATGATACCTGACAATGTGCAATGCAAAAGCACACTGACCTTCTTCACCTCTGCCAATGAAAAGTTTCCCTGAATTTGGACCCATGAACTGGCCTCAAAGGGTGCATGACAAAATGAGGTGGAGGTAAGGACACTGAAGCAATGAGGCTATCACAGGCCTCATCCCTCACAGTCTTAATATCACTCCTGGACAGCAAATTAGTGAAGTAGTCATTAAATTCATGGTAAACAAATGTCTTCTTTGGGTCATTTTTGCAACTTGGTTATTAGTGTTTGTGTTCCAAATTTGAAAGAAGAGAAATTTTATTCATGTGGAATTTCACAGGAGATTGTGATCTAGCAGAATACTGCACTGAGTCCATTGAATGAAGCCCAAGGTTAAGCTTGTTGAGAGCATCAGCAACTTCTTGCTGGTGGGACTTGACAAAATCTGTGTTGTATTTGATACCTTCAATGTTGTTGTGGAGGGTCACTATCTCCATTCTGAGTGTTGCAATGCATGCATCAGATAGCCCTGACCTGCAAAGCCAAGGCTTTCCAGCAGTCTGACATTCCTGCTGACCATTTTAGACATTCCACCTTTGGTGGTAGATTTGGAAGTGGTTTCAAACATGGTGAGGGTTCTGAGTACAATATGCCAGGCATCCCTCAGGACATGTGGTGCTGTTAAAGGCTGCCAGCTGTTCTATGTCTGCTTTGTCATGGTGGGGTAGGTTGGATGAGTGTTGCTGCATTGTTGATCACTTTTGTGGTCAGCTTGTTCAGCCAGTGCCAGAGTGTTGCAGAGTAGTGCAGGGTTTGGTGTGTTGAACAACTTGGGTACCTGAGTTGATTGGGGCTCTTGATGGGTAAGTCTGTATGGGTTGTCATCTATGTTGAGGAAGGGATGTTGGTACTACACTGAATGTATTTGTCAATCTTTGTCACATGGATGTATTTTAGTGGGTGGGTTTGTCATTAGCATTGTAGGGGAGGAAGTTGATAGATGTGGCCCTTCTGCTGAGTGTCAGGTATAATTTGTGCTATGCTCTGTTGTGTCTAGGGTACTGAAACAAGAAATGCTGAATGTTCTCTGGTGTTACTTCTCCACACTGGAGACATGACAGGGTGTCACTTCTGTTGACATGGTGGAGGTGGAGGTTCAGGGGAATGTGGTTGGAATGTAGCTGAATGTAGATTTTTGCTTGTTTATTGCATAAGGCTCCAGCCAGTTTGAAAAATGAGTTGGATGGTGGGCTGAGGTCGATGTGGAGCATGCAGTGGTATATAGGGGAGAGCTTCCATTCCCTCCTCCATAGAGCTGCAGGTTTTGAGTTGTGCCATTGTTTTAGTGCTGAGATGCTGTGTGGTAATGGTGTGCACAGCTTTACTGGTAGGGTGTGTACTGGGCTTGTGTTTTCCATCTTTTCTGCTGCAGCTTTCACTTCTTTGTCTGCTAGTTCATTGCCTGCTACCTCTCAATGGCCTGCTATCCAATGGATTGTGATGTCATCTCTTGATAGCTGATCATCTTGGATAATTTGTGCAGTTCTGATCTGAAAGATAACAATAGATAATGTCCCGGTTTGGATGATGGATGCTTACATGATTTGATTACTGCCTTGTTTCTTGACCAGTATTGATGCTGGGTAGGTTATCTTGTTCCATGTGGTGAGGAGGTGGGCTCCTAGGACAAGAGCTGTCACCTCAGCCTCAAATATCACATGCTCTGTTTCCATGCCCAGATTGTAAAATAGTGTGACTATGCATCTTGATTGTAGATTACTGCTGCCACTCCTACTACACTGTTGTTGCATGATCCATCCATATAGATCTGTGTGTGGTTAGTTAGCTCATGTTGTGCTGCAATGGCATTGTCTTTCTTGAGTCAGTGGGGGAAGTGTGCATTGCTCCAGTTATTGAAATGGCTGCTGCACATTGGATTGATGTGATTTTCTTGGTGATACCTAGTGATCCCCATGTTGTCTTTTGGTGGTCTGCAGAGTATGGTGGGTAGATCAAGATGCTTGCTCCATACATTATCTTGGGTATCATTGCTGATGTGTATATCTGATGCACTAGTCTGAGTGGGATGCCCAGGTGGTTGAGGAGAGCCTTCACATCATGAATGTGTGCTTGTCTCCCTTGGCAATGACATAGGCTGCATGAAATTTCCATCTGAGTTCTTGATCAAGGATGATGCTGAGAAAGCAGTGCATGGGGGATGGGTTAATGCCTGCACCATTGATGGTCATACCAGGGCATTATTTGGTCCTGCTATGGGTGAACTCCATCAGTGCAAATTTACTGGTTTCAATGTGAGAGTTGTGCTTACTGTATGTAGCCACTCATGTACACCTTCTCTTTCCAGCATGTTGGTTAGCATCCTGTGGAATTCCTGGAAGGTCTTTCCTATTGCAATAAGTGCTGTGTCATCTATGAATGCCAGTGTTGGTTCATTTTTCCCTCTTGCTGCTTCCACAAGGTCAGAACTATAGTATCATTGAGAGGGAGTCACCTTGACCTATCCTGCTTTGGACTTGAATCCACTCCAATGCAAAGTCATCAAACTGTAACTTAGTCTTCCTGTCCTTGAGGAGCCTGCCCATATAATCTATTATTTCCTTAGGTAGGCATCTTGTCTTCATGCTGTGGATAAGTCAGTCAGTGATGGCATTTGGAAAGACTCATTCAATGTCAAGGAATAGTGCTGATACCACCTTGTGTTGATGCCAGGCATGGCATATAGTTTTTTCTAGAAGGTGTAGCAAGTCTTTTGTTGACTGGCATAGTCTGCTGCCCAAGTGTGTAGATGGTAATGGGTCGAAGGTTTTGAGTATGTAGGATGTTCTGTCTGCAACTATTGGCAGAGGAGCTTCACCATAGTGTTGAGGAGTACTATGGGACAGTACACTTTTGGTGTGGTGTAGTCTGATTTTCCTGGTTTGTGAAGTATCACTGTTACTGATTTCTTTGATGGTTCATAGTACATTTGTTGCATGAATGCTGCATTGAACAGGGAGAGTAAGTAATCAGATAGTAGAGGACAACACTGAAATACTATGTTGGCCACACCATCTAGGCCCAGCACCTTGTTTGGACTGAGCCTTTTGATTGCCTGTTAGATTTGGTCTTTCATGATTCTGAACCACTCTGTGGCCTGCTCTGGGTATTTGTGATCCTCCAATACTGAGGGCTGCAATGGGGGAGGAGGGAATGTTACTTGTGCCAGGATGTGGCTTTTGACTTCATTTGTTATGGCTACAGTGGTGGTGCCATCATTGTCTTTCCATTGGAGTGTCAGGATTCATGTCTTGCCTCTGTCACCATAGGGTTGGAGATGTAACTGCTACCCATCCACAGACCTTTGCCATCAATTTCCTCTAGCTAATCTATCCAGTGTTTGTTCTTTCTTTGCCTTCCCTAGTACCTTGTTGTATTCCTTTACATCTTCTTTTCATAATCTGTGGCTTGGGAGATTCAGTATCACTCTAAAAAATACATGGGAGGCTTTACTTAGCATCCTGAGGTCACTATGCAGCTTCATGAGGTCCCTGTTCCACCACCTTTTGCTGTGTGGGTGAGGATGTGATTTGAGCACTTCAGTTTCTGTGGTCTTATGCAAAGCAAGTTTGATGTTGTGGTCCATGGTCTGGAATTCTTCCTTGCTTTCCAAAGTTCTTGGTGGGTCCAGCACTTCAAATCTGATCAGGGTTTTCTGTTGAACTTGATCCAATTGACTTCTCTGCATTCAGGACTTGGGCATGAGGACAACATAGTGATGCCAAGGTCAATCTGTGTCAGAATCAGCAGGTGGTCAGTGTTTGGCCCTCAGTCACTTGGACTGGTTGTGCAGGAGACTACTCATTCTGCTGTGATTTCCATGCTGAAGACATTGTCTGGTCAGGTCCAGTTTCCTGTGATGAAGCCTGCAGCATTAGGACATCTTTCAGTAGTAGTTGTGTCATTCTGTAGTCAACTACTATGTCTAGCATGTTCTCCAAGGCCTCCAGAGCTGCTGCCATGAACAAATGATTGTTGTGCTCTTTGTCCCACAACAGCTGGTGTCTGTTGAAGTCTCCTAACCACATCATGTGGTCTTTTGCTGCTGGTCTTATATGGTGATATTTGCCAAGAGGTATCATTCCATGGTTTCCATCATGTGGTCATGAGTGCAGTTGTTGTATATGTTGAAGGTTGTGCATATGCCCCCAACAGTTCTAACCCTTGTCATGACTATGTCTGCTGAAGGGAATTGCACCTGTTCCCATGAGTTAGTACTGAGTTGGATGTTTATGAATGTTACCACTCTCAGCTTCTCTCCCTTTTCCAGGTTGCATGGGGGGAGGGGGGGTACACCACCACCCTCCAACAGGAATTGGCCCTTGTGTTTCCCAACTTGTTGACCAGTGGTTTCTGTAGGGCAATAATGTCCCATTCATATGCTAGGCAGCTGTTGATTAGTGAAAATAATGCTAAGTTGTCATTGTTAAGGTTTTGCTGCCATGTGCTTAGTCTTGTCAGTTGGTTGTTGTTAGCAATTTGTTCATTAATGGGAAGGATTCATGGGTAGGGGTTGCTTGTCTGTCATTGTTTCCATGTTGGCACAAGTGTCTGATGCAGGGGGAGGGCATTGTGGGTGTGGGTGGGCTGTTGGGTGTGAGCCATAGTTGTGTGCTGGAGAGTCTCCATGCCCCCCTCTGATTTGTCTGCCTTGGCCTCTTTTTGACCAGTATTAGTTATGGTCATTGCTTCTCCTAGAGTTGTGTGTTGTAGGTTGGGCTGAGAATTTGGGTGAGATTGGCTGAATGGGGGCCTGCTTTCTACCAGAGATGTTGTTGGCTTTGGGGGGCAGGGACTTGGGTCCAGGCCTCATTCATTGGGAAGTATGGCACATTGTTTTTGGGCATTCTTTCATCCATGGTGTTGTGTCACTTGGTGAGCTGTGGGCAATGCCTGTCAGCACTAAAGAGTGTGTTAGTTTGGCTATTAATGCAAGAATGGGTGTTAGGTGAGGAGCATTGTGTGATGCAATGCATTATCTCCTGCACAGGTACTGCATGTGTCATGTGCTGGTTGAGTCTTTGACCATGTGTCCTAGCCACTGGCATTTGAGACCCTTACCTGCTCCTTCCAGTCCTTATGTGGGGGTGGCATGTCCATATTGACATACAGGCCATTTTTGAAGCACTTTGTTGGCTGCTTCTAGGGTGCTGAGTGAGATTAGTGCATGTGTGACCCACTGTTTGTTGTCATGTTTGGAGGGGTCTTTGATCCATCTGGCTTGAGTTATTGTGGATCCAGGATGTTGTTCTTGAACTAAATGTGTCAGAGGGTGGTTGGGTCTGAAATGTCAGTGGAAATTGGGAGGAAGGGTACTACCACATTATATTACCTGTCTTTGATCCTAATTTTACTGCTGAGCTGTTTAATAAATATTAGTTTGTTTAGTGGGGTTTTCACCCACACCATGGCCTCTGAGCTGTTAAGCTCCATGAGGATTCCTGGTTGCAAAGTCTTGTGGTGGACTTGATTTGCAGCTGTGGGCCATTGATGGTTTTGATTGTTGTTAGTGCTTGCTTGAGCATGTCAACCATCTTGTCTTTGATTGTGTCTTGGTTGATCTGTGGGTGATCAAGGTCAGGGTCCAAGAGCAGTTGACAATCCTTTATGGCTGCATGTGCTCTGGTGATGTTGGTCAGTGTTTGTTGTTGAGTTGTGGGTGTCTCATAACTTTGGGAGAGTAGGGCTTCATAGTACAGTGACAGTGTGGGTGGTTCTACTGCTTTGCTTAGGGGTTGTTGGATCCTCTTGCTTCCTTGATGGTCATGGTGTCAGACAACAGCATTTGGAGTCAGGTGTCTACAGACTCATGGTCAGCAAGGTTCTCCTGGAGAGATACACACTCTGCATTCTTGGAGACTCCTGCAATATTTGTATTTAGCTTGGTGTTAGTGTTATTGAGTGTTTCAGCTGCTGAGAGGATTTTTGTGATCTGGGAGGAGATTGCTACAATTATTGATGCTTCTATCCTCAAGGTGACACAATTGACAATGGTTAGCATTGTCATGGCTATGGACAAGTCTTGCACTAGGTACACTGCAGAGCAGATTGCAGAGCAGGCCAATGGCATGACCCCTTTCATCTGTCAGATATAAAACAGCACATAGAATATGTGATCCAGTGTCATGGGGTCACCTGTACAGTAGAAGTGTATTGGTTTGTGTCTAGGAAATTTCTGCTTGCATTTGTGCTTTGTATTTCTTGTTTCTGGGCTGGTGATTATCTCTGTGATAGGTATGATACTGCTTCCTGTTGTGGGGTGAGTAGCTTTCAGGGTGTTAGAGAGGCTTTGCTGAGATCATGTATTGACTCTCCAGACCTAGACTAGCTGCTTTTCTCACAACAATCACAACAATAACAATAAATTTTCACAATGGAAAAGGATCAAGGTTATCCCTCTTCCTCACCTTGTCCCCCTATGTACACTTGATGCTGATGATCACTGAACTGCAGACACTGGGGCCACTTCCCATGTGACCCCTTATCAGCATTGGCTGCAAAAACATGACCTAAAATACATCCCAATCCACCTGGCCAACAATACCATTATCTACCCAGCTAGGATCAGTTCTCAGACAGCAACACCATGCTCCTGGAGGGCATCACTATTCCCTTTACCCATTCAGCTTCACCTGTAATGACCATACCTCTTGATTTGAGCCTGTGGCATGCATAACCTGTAGAGGGAGTGAAGGCCCTCATACAGCACAACCTAGCCACTGGGCTGAAGCTAGATGTCAAGACTTGTCCTGATCCTCTCTTGAGCCATGCCTGACTAGCAAGATGCATGCCAATCCTTTCCCTAGCTCAGAATGATGCACCTCATACCCTCTAGAGCTTGTGCACCTTTGCAGAGAACCAGACTGAGTGATGTATCAAAACTCTTTGAGATGACAAGAGGGGAAAGGATATGAGCAATGCAATGCTTGAGTTCACTATCCAGGCTGCTATAGAGCACCAGTACACTGTTAGGGCTCAACCTCAGCAAAATGGAGTTGCAGAACATGCAAATAGGCTCCTGGCAGAGTGAATTACTGCCATGTTGGATGAGTCTGGCCTGGCAAAGTCTTTATGGGGAGAGGCCCTTGCTGCTCTTGTTCATGTGTGGAACAGATGCCCTACTGGTGCTGTGGTTGGCACCATGCCTATGAGCTCCTGATGTTCATGCCTCAGGGTTTGGGGGTACACTGCTGGTGTTCACCTGCAAAAGGATGAGCACCCTATGCTTGGTTCTCATATGGATAAATGCATCTTTATAGGTTATCCTGATGGTGACAAGGGCTGGAAGTTCTACAACTCCCTTACCAAGTGCACAATAGCCTAGGTTGAGGTCAGTTCAACTGAGTTGAAGTTGCTACCAGTCAGGCTTAGTCAATCATCAGCCAATCTAACATAATGCCAAACAATTTGAACCAACCTGAGGCAAGGTAATTGGATGCAAATTCATAGGGGTCAAACATGCCAAGCCAATCAGTGACATTTTAACTTGAATTGAGTTGGTTAGCACCAATCTACTGCTATTCATGATGTAATCAGAAAAAAAGGTCAGCATCAAGTTTAAGTTGGACTTGGATGAGTTATTGGATCAGTGACCCTATGTACCTTTGACCTACATAGACAATATGAATTGACCTGGGTTGATTCAGTTGATCTAGGTTGATATTGATCTGGGTCAATTCAGATCAACTTGGATCACATTACTCAAATTAATGTAGATGTGGACTAAAAATTGACTGACTGGCCTGAACTGACCAGAACTGATACTCCATCTGATCAATCCAATGCAACTAATCTCTTGATTCTGGTTATATATGTCTGGTTGACTAATCAACACATGAAATTTAAATGCCTAGGTTGACTTACAGAAATTGACCCAGATTGAATTTGACTTTGACTTGGATTGATTGAGGATACTTCAGTTACAGCAGTTTTCAAGAGCCTGTGGAAATTTCACACCCATGACATGTACATAAACTTCAGACTGAAGGCTGGCTATGTCTAGCCTCATTCTGGCCTTATGGAACTCCATTGTGTAACCACATCCCATATCTATATTTAGTATAAGTTTCTCTTGCCCCTAGGTGACTTGCCATACTGGCTTCTATGACTAATCTCTGGATAACTCTGACCCTCTGGAACTCTGCAAGACCAATGTACAAAGTCATATGCTAACTCTGACCCTCTAGACTTTGTTTATAGTGCTATCCACACCCTCAGAGCCCCTGGAGACTGTCAAGAATCAGTCTTGACAATATATTCAAACCAACACTTGCACAAGGTCACTTAATCACTAACCAATGACTATGACAACCTGACTTTGCTCATGGCTTCCAAAGCTTCAGAGCAGGCTGCTATAAGTGACATGCACCAGTCTAGTGCACATATCACATTACCAAATCACTGTCATCCACCACCCTTGGTCAGCTGGTTCTGCAGTTTCTCTGCCAGAGGAGAACACCTTTCCACTCCAACCCCCTAGAACCAGCTCCTCCAGCAGATGTTCAACCTCAACTGCATGACCAACTCCAGACCTCTTCAGTGGCAATGACCCCAGAGACAGTGACCCAGATAATGGTGATGATGATGATGATGATGATCCATTCATTGACACTACAGAAGAACTAGACTAATCCCAACAGAGGAGACAAGCAGAAGTCTGGCAGTACCACCACTCCAGCCAATAGTGATAGCCAAGCTCCATCCAGTTCAACTCCTAAGCCCCTGGCCAATCAGAACTCCAGAATGCCATCTGGACTATCCAACAAGCTCAGCAAGGATGGAAAGCTAACCCTGGCAGAGTGAAAGAGGCTTTCCAAGCAGAGTCTCTGCATGTTCTGTGGAAACTCTGGACACAAAACAAGAGAGTGTACTAGGTCCAACTCCCACACAGCTAAAGCCAGTGCAGCCATGGCCACCAAGTCAGAAAACAAACAAACAGTCTCTGCTGAGGCAAAAAAAAAAAAAAAAAAAAAAAAAGAGTGCAGCTCTTGGATCTCCACACAGTCTGGGAGTTGTGTTGATACCATCTGTGTGCTTATGGAGGCATGCCTCAACACATCCACTCTTTCAAATCCTAATTCTGTCAAGCTCTTGTGACTCTGAACTTGTATAATATTCTGGACTCTCCAGTGTTAATGGATTTGGATTCCAATCACTGCTTGGTAAACTCCAATTTCATCAATATCCACAGTCTTTCCACTTACTCCATCCCACCTCTCATCCTCTGTCCCTTCAATGGTGTGACAATGACACTGATCCATAAAGCCTTGATTCTCTCTGTCTGATTTCCTCCTGGAGATGTCACTGATATGACCTTCTATGTAACTCTGTTGGATTCTGAGTATCAGATCATTCTCAGACATAACTGGCTCACCTATTACAATCCATCAATTGATTGGGTACTGGGGAGTATTAATTCTGGAACCTTGCATCTTGTTTTCCAGCACTGATGCCACCCTTTGACTTGGGGTCCACTCTGAGCAACTCTGGAGACACCCTTCCAGGCTCTCCAGACCCAACCCCCCTTGACTTGGTTGACAACTCTGCACCTGGCCTTTGAGCACCTCACATCATTCTGATCAATGCAGTGGCCACTCCAAGCTACTGCAGTGCAGGACTCCTTAGAATTATCATCAGTACCCCTGGTACTATCACAACTTCACTGATGTGTTTAGTAGGGCCAAGGCCTCTACCCTTGTGTCTTACTGTGAGGTTGATCTCAAGATAGATTTGGAGGAAGGAACTACTCTGCCACTGGGAACCCTCTAGTCCCTCTCCCCAGTCAAGCCTGCCACTCTCTGGACTTTCATTCAAAAGAATTGCACTGCCAGCTTTATTTACCCAACATCATCTCCTAATGCTGTGTCTGTCCTTTTGTCCAAGAAGGACAGATCACTACACTTATGCATTGACTTCAGGGGCCTCAACAAGATCACTAACAAGGAGTGCTATCCACTCCCTCTCATCTCTGACTTACTTGACTCACATAGTCAGGCTAAAGTCTACATTAAAATCAACCTGCAACACACCTATCACCTCATGCACATTGCCAATGGGGATGAATGGAAGACAACATTCTGGACTTGTTACAGATCTCACATACAAGTAGCTTGTAATGGCATTCAGACTTACTAAGATCCCAGCCACATTCCAATGCTTCATCAACTCCATCTTTGCAGCCTTACTCAACAATTTTCATTGTAGTCTACCCTGACAACATTCTGATCTACTCCGATAACCTAGAAGATCACAAAAGACATGTTTGCAAGGTACTCTGCAGACTCCTGCAACATAGCTTGTATGCCAAACCAGAGAAACACAAGTTCCACTCCAAGTCCACAGTTTGCCCAACAGTTTGACAATGTCCAAGAACAAACTGAAGGCTGCACACAACTGGCCTGAACCCTGTAAAGTGAAGGACATTCATTCCCTCCTTGGCTTTGCCAATTTCTACCATCAATTCATTTACAGTATATCTACTTGGACACTGTGGTATCACTGATGTGTCTCACAAGAAGGAATTGTGCTGCCATTTCATCAGCAAAAAAATCCTTTCCATGGGTTGTTGTGATTAAACATGCAATCTGTCCATCAAAACAAACCCAAACAACTTGAGTAAGGTACCTTTCTGAAGGCATGAAATAGGGCTACCTTTATGAATACTCACAGTAGTTTATGGAATTTCCCTGATTTTTGACATCAACATTAATCCAAAACAGCAAAACATTGGAAGGTTTGTTGAGTCACTGTAGGTCAGTCTGGGTCAACCAAGTCAATTTAAGTCAATTGAGTCAATGTAGTCTAGGTCAACCTAAGTCATGTCAATTGTTACATGGCATGTAGTATTCTTTCTTCCCCATCTTTGCTTCACATTCTTTTGCTTAGCTTATCATTTTCCTTTTCTGTAAATCACAAGTGCTGTCACAGTCTCCACAAGTCCTCAGTTCCTTATCCACTAACCTTCCTTCCATGTATTCCTATTTGGACTCACTTCATACCACTCAGTTGTTATGACACTAGCACTCTGTTTTAGGATACTATACCTGAACATAGGTAATATGGATAAACATCCATAAGAATATGTCAAACTAATAGGACCCCCTCAGAGGGTGACTGAAGTGAGCCTCCAGGTCTGGTCATTCACCAGCACCAGCTAGGAATTACCAGCCCATGTAGACCTATTAGGTATGTTCATGCATTTGCAGAAATATATATACAGTGCCTCCAAAAAGTGTCCCAATGTTGAGTCATGCTGGAAAGATCTTGCATTTGTGAGGGAACCACTAAGAATGAGGTCATGGGCTTGCAGGGAGTTTGAAAGTACTGTGTCTCGGCTCCACAATGCCACCCAAGTCATGTGATCTGGTTGTCATGAAGGTAAGATATGATGAGTTAAAAATGGAAACTCATTGGGACACTTTTTTGAGCATGCATCCAATCTATGGTTATGGGATACAATATGCCTTCCTACTCTTTATTTGTTCGTACAAATGAAACCTAACTGTTGATCTGACAAGTGGTTCATAAGCATGTAAACAATGCCAAACATCAAATTTAGACCACTAAGCCTGAGGGGAGGGGATCAGTCTAATCTTCATGTCCTGAAGTATTGACATTCCTTGGTACAAACAGCTCTAGCAGTATAAATGCCAGGTTCTCTTGTTGTAGTACACTCCAATTGAGTTCATTTGTTGCCTGCCACACCAAAGCTCTTTTCCTTTAGCTCTTATATCAGTTTAAGGAGTGACTGAGATACAACTTTTGTTGTCAGTGTTACAATCTCAGGCACTTGTAGCAGAGATCTGGTCTGACATACTGCATGAAATTTCATGTGTTTCTCATTCAATGTGAATCAGGTTCATGAACTCTGTTCCAACATATGTATTCACACTTCAGAAGCACAAATAGATGCCATCCAAGAAACATTCATCAAGTGTGACAGATCTGGGGCAGTATAGGGGCATGATGCTGTAGGTGACATTCATACTCTGATTTGGCACCTACTATGTCAAGTACCATATGTGGGCTTCACATTCAGCTGGTAAGCTGTGCATGACAAGTCCCTTCTAGACTCTGCAAGGCTCAACTCATTGATTCTCACCCTAAAACTATTATGGGATTTAGCTGGGACCTTAATTTACTGGGTACAACCAATTTCTATTCCAAACATTGTTTGTTGAAAAGTTATTGAAAATTTAAAAGATTTTGGCATCTGCACAATGATAATACAAAGTCTGTCTAGGCCTACTTCCAGGGTTTGTCCCAGCAATTGCTGCCAGTGTTTTTGGTTTTTCTTGTGTACTGACCTTTTATAACTGCATAGGGAACTAACTAATTCCATCTTACAGGGATTTTCACATTTTATTAATTTTACTCATTTTTAAATGTGAATTCTGTTTTATTTCATTTACTAGTTGTAATGTTGTGCTCATACTTAGTTTTTACCCTAGGGGGTGCACACACAATGGCTGATACAAGCAGCATGCACACCCAACCTTGGTATACTTACACTTTACAACAACATAGATACTACAGACAGAATATGGGGTGATTCACATGGGATCAGGTGAGAGGCAACCAGGTTGAACATTATAATCCTCAGGTCATAACTATAGATGTCATGTGCTCCCTCATACTTTCTTTTAAAGGCCAATTCCAATTATTCTCATTTGCTCCCTACTGAAAGTGTTATGATGTGTGGAGGCCCAGTTCTTCTTTTCCTTTGTCTTGTCTTGTCTTATCTATTGACTCTTTGGTGCTCTTGCAATGTGGCAGCCATGTGGCCCTGTTCTAGGCTGGCCTAGACCAAAATGTCATAGTGACATTGTACAAATGTACCTCACAGACAGCTCATGGACACCTACTGTATGCCTCATCTATTCTACATCAATGCAGATCAATGCTAGACTATCTGAACCTATAGCAGTCAGCACCATGGCACATTGCCTCATGGTATTCATTCATCATCTCCACCTAACATAGCATGCACAATGGGAATGACACAATGTCTCATCCAAAACCAAGGAAATATCAGAACATCCAATGCTCATCCTGTGATCACACCACCCCCAGTTTCTCATGGCAGTGATAAGAAACCTTGTGGTCTGGTGTGCTCAGCACTGCATAGATGAGGTAGGCATTTCACCTCTAGGTGGACACTGTGGACACTGTGGGGATGCCACAGCTTCCACCTCTCTTAATACTGGTGATGGTGGAAAATATTGTGTACCAGTGTTGGATGTTGTGAATGTGTGCAACAGTGATGATGACACATAAAACCCACTTGCACTCACTAGACTCAGAAATTGGCATTCCATTGACAGAGAAGACTAGTTGGAGGTTATCAATGGTAACCAATTATCATCATGACTAGTATGTGACTGACCAGATGCACAGATTGTGCAGTTATCCATGGATTCCTGCAGGTCATTGATGATATGTCAATTCACCATGACTAGTGACTGGCACCAGCATTGTGACTGCATACTTGTGGTCAATTTATCACCCTTAAAGCCAATGGAAGTCAGGTCGAGTGAACTTTAGACACTGGAGTGTGCATTCAACTGAGGTACCAATACTTATTGTAGGTCTATTGGATATCAATTCAACTCAGTCAAAGTCTGTAATATTTGGTTGGAGTCAATTGAAGCTGATCTAACTCAGTACCAAACAGTAATTGATGTCTGAGATCAACCAAGTCAACTGGTCAAATGTGGCTCAGGCCATCTTAGCACAAGTGACCCAAATTGATATTTTCATTTTTAGTCTTTGTGGTGACTGTCCATACTTGACCCAAGGGTTTCAAAGCAGGTCATTGGGTTGAACAGGATTTGTTCAAATTGACCAACATTGTTCTGCATTAATGTAGGTTGAACAAAGAGTCTCAGTTCCATCCATCTGAGTCAAATTGTGACTGTCTATGCCAACATAAGTTGATCTAGGTCGACCTGGGCCAAATGACTCAATACAAATCAATTCAAGTCAACCTACATATGTAGGTCAATTTGAGTCTATTCAACTCAGTTCAATCTAAGTCATGTCAATTGTTACATGACATACTCTTTCTTTCCCATAGTTTCACATGCCTTTGCTTATCTTATCATTTCATTTTCTGAACAGACTACTATGTTACTCAAAGTGCCCTCACAGTCTCCACAAGTCCTTGTTTCCTTATCCAGTATCCTTACTTCCATTTATCCCCACTTGGACTCACTTCATACTGCTGAGCTGTTATGACTATAGCACTCTGTTTTAGGATACCAAACTTGACATATGTAACATCACTTCTTAGCCCATTGTTACACCACTGTTGAGTTCCATGTATCCCCCACTTGTACATGTGCAGATTGTATGGTTGGAGCATAGCTTCTTGCTATTCTGCTGCTTAGTATCAGTCATGTTGACTCAAATTGACCCAGATTGACTTTGATGCAGATTGATTTGGAACCCTTCATCAATATATATCAATGCTGGTTAGCCTGAGTCAATTTAACTTGTGCATGTTAATTCAGATCAGTTGACTGTTTCAGTACTGACCTATTCACTGAACATCAGGTTGCCACAGCAGGTCATTGGGTTGCCCTAGGTTGATTTGGGCTGGATGAGCCTGGGGTCTAGAGTTAACTCAGATCAGTTGGCTATTTGAGTACTGGGCTTTCACTGAGGCTAAAGTTCCAATTGTAGATTACTGGGGGGACTTAGATTGACTGGCCTTGATCTACATTAACATGGTACCATCAAAAATTCTCACAAAAACCAATCAACCTCAAGCTTGACCTGAATTGTTCAGATCCACTACAC
>JANFAF010000209.1:0-51056 GCA_024663475.1 Pisolithus thermaeus
GCTTGTAAAGTCTACTATTTCTTTGGGTAGTTGTTACAAAACTCCCTTCTTTCTTCCATTGACTCCCACGTCCCACCTCTACTTCACACCTATGCCACACTATCGGTTGTAATCATAGCCGGCATTGTCGTATCGGCCCTTGCCACATCTTGTATTATCCCAGGCACGTCACCTGATGGCCTTATGTTTTGGTAACCGGTTCAACATCAGTTATGACTCGTCGGTATCGCCTTGACTCGCCGGTCCAACACCAGCTCGTCAGTCTTGCCTGGGTTCGTCAGTCCCACTTTGTTTCATTGACTCATCCTTGTACTATAGCTGCACATGCTGCGCATTGTTGCCTTTCCCGTACATAAGTACCTCCTTGACTCATATGCTTGTGTGACTTGTCGGTCTCTGGTTGGCTCGTAGCTGTGTGTCTATAGGGTATATAAGAACCTAGCTACTTGCCATGTACTCTATCTTTTCGCTACTTTGCAACCACCATAAACTATCACTGTTATTCGGAGATATCATCTACACTGGCCAAGAGGACCAAAAGCCTCATCGTCCTGAAGTCTTAGTATTGCCATTGATCTCCGCACTTATCCTTTATTAGGATATCCATGCACTTCGGCATAACAGTAGTCACCTCATTCTCATGTTGTGGATGAGATGGTCAGTGACAGCATTTGGGAAGGCTCCTTTGATATCTAGGAATAGGGCTGATACCACTTTGTGCTGGCACCATGCATGAAAAATGGTGTTTTCCAGTAGAAGTAACAAATCCTCTGTTGAGTGTCCTGGTCTACTGCCAAAGTGAGTGGACAGCAGCAGGTTATAGGCCTTGAGAATGAAGGACATTCTTTCTGTGACTATTGATGATAACAGTTTGGCTGTGGTATTGAGGAGTGTGATGGGATGGTAGGCTTTTGGAGTGGTGTAGTCTGGCTTTCCTGGCTTCCAGAGGATTACTGTGACTGATTCCTTCCATGGTTCATAGTCTTGAAATATATCTGTAGGCTACCTCAGTAGACTGTGAGCTACTCAGTAGAGTACTGTACCTGTAGGCTACTACAGGATGTCAGTAAGTAATATACTGTGAAATATATGTGTACTTACCCTCAGTAGACTGTGAGCTACTGAGGGAACTCTATGAAATGTACTGCTAAGTCCGCTCTAAGGTGATTATGTAAGCACCCAAACATCGCACCTAGGACCTGCAATACAGGGGAGATTTATATGCTCCAACACACCCCCTTAAACTCCACTGTATGATCAGGTAGGGGTGAAAGATATAGAACTCGAAAGAAATGGTATACCAAATATTCAAATAAGATGGATATAATTGCTGCAAATGCAGCCTCGAGCCCTTGTGTTGTGCGAGGTGCCGCGTCGTGGCCGTGGCTGTGCTGCGCGTTGTGGCAGCTGCCATATCGGGAATCCGATTGGTGTGCGCACGTCCTCTGGCCTCGTACCGTTGTCGCAAGGCCGCCGTTTCGAATAACGAAGGTTTGTCGACGTTGCGCATCTGTCCGAGAGGCACCCCCTGCCGCCAGTAGGTGTTAGCAACATCCCAGAGGTGTTGCGAGATCTCGCGAGGCGGCGAGACGAGGATGGTGAGTCTGAGGTAGGTAAAGCCTCTCGTTTGGACTGTACTGACATGTTTAGATCTCGTCTTGATCCTACCGTGTCGGCGTGGGTTCCCGAGGGTCCCAGGAGTGTGTGTGCAGTCGTTTCATTGGCCCAGGTGAGTCGTTTTGGCATATGCTGGTGCATGTCTCATCTCGCCTCCTACCACTGCTCCTGGGCAGTCATTTGGCCATAGACAGGTTTGTCGGCTGGTGAGTGTCATTCAGCATCGATCTGGGGGGCACGCCATGCTGCCAGTAAGTATTGGTGATGTTCCGGAGTCGTTTGGAGGAGTTTGAGAATGCTTGAAGCGGCCACATGAGAATGTGAACTGTCCAGTGCGTACGTCCTCTCGTGTTGACTTGTCTCGCGCGCCTGACCTTGTCATAGTCTATCTTCCTTATCCGAAACTTTCCTACAGGGTGTATGAACAGTTTCGAGGGTGCGAAGAGGAGTTGGGGAGGCCATATGTGGGCTGCTTGAATATGGTAGGCGTTTCGCCTCATTCGCGTGTTGCTGAAATTTACAGTTCTTGTCTTGAGTCTTCCACGTCGATGGGGTACCCAGTATGGCCTAGGAAGATGCCCAGTACCGTTTGGACATGGCACAGGTGGTGCAGGTGAGCACGTCAGCCTTTTTGCGTCACACTCGTCGTGCTGACTTTTCTTGTCAGCTAGCAGTAATTCCTCGACTTCGCATGAGTCGACGTATCTGCTGCTAGGTGCATCACCATCCCTACTGTCTCTCTCCACCCTGTCTGGTTTCCTTGGAGCCATTTCCAACACTGGTAAAAAGGATTTTGTGCTCGTAGCACCATGGGTTCGTGTTGGCACATAACTCCCTAATAAAGGATGTTCACTTCGTGCGTCGGGTGGATCAGGTATGTCGAGGATAATCTTGTCATTTGTCCGGGTGAGCTGATCATATTCGAGACATGTCTGTGGTACGCATTCGATAGGACGTCCACCAGCTCGTCCAAGAGTGCTATCCACAGGGTCGAGAGCCTTTGAGCTTGACTCAGGTATGTCTCTGCTCTCCGCAACCTCGTCGCTTGCATGCTGACTGCCCTCGTCAGGTGCTTCGAGCGCACTTGCACATTCTTCTGGCCATTCCAAGTCTGTAGCCCTATCCACAACCACTTGCAGGTCATCACCAGCCTGTTGCACGTCTACAACCTCAACCTCGGGCCTTGCATGCCCATCTGTGGTCTCAGCACTGTTGCTTTGGATGTCTAGGGAGTCCTCCTCCCCTCCATGTGAGTTTACTGGTTCGTTGTCGCCATTTTCAGCTTCACACTGCTCGTACGGCATGTCGTGCTGTTGTACGGCTTCATCAACAACCTTCTGGATCTCTGGTCTCGGAATTCGACCATAGCGATTCTCGAGGTAGGCGAAAGTCTCGTGAGGAGTTTCCAAATGCATAACGAGCATTAGGATAGAGTCAGGTATGCCAGAAATAACAAGGTAATGGGCCATAGCAGCCCGTTGTTGCCACGCGTCGTCAGTAGTTCTCCAGACCGCGACAGCTTCTCGTTCCTCATTGGTTCGTGGTGTCCAACCATCACCATTTCCCTGTAGTAATCTTGGATTTGTAGGTCGTGTTTCAGACCCATCTAGGTAACCCGTTAAGTCATCTTCCGAGAGGGCCTTCAGCACCCAACTACCATAGGTGTGCCAGTTGCAGCCATCTGCTGCGAGCTCGGGTTCCATAGTGTACTTTCCAATTACTTTCGAGTAGTAGAGTCGTTTCGTAGCAAGGTTGAGTAGTCTCAACTGGGTTATGCCTACAAGGAAAATTTTCTGCACTAGGTGGGGCTCATAACCTCTTGAAATATATCTGTAGGCTACCTCAGTAGACTGTGAGCTACTCAGTAGAGTACTGTACCTGTAGGCTACTACAGGATGTCAGTAAGTAATATACTGTGAAATATATGTGTACTTACCCTCAGTAGACTGTGAGCTACTGAGGGAACTCTATGAAATGTACTGCTAAGTCCGCTCTAAGGTGATTATGTAAGCACCCAAACATCGCACCTAGGACCTGCAATACAGGGGAGATTTATATGCTCCAACACATAGTACATTTGGAATGTGAATGCTGTGTTGAAGAGTGGTAGTAAGTACTTGGATAGAAGTGAGCAGCATTGGAATACTATGTTAGTGACTCCATCTGGACCTGGCACTTTGTAGGAGCTGAGCTTTTTGACCACCTGCTGAAGTTGATCTTCCATGATTTGGTACCACTTTGTGGCTTGCTCTGGGTAGGCATGATCTTCTGGTGTTGATGTTTGTGGTGGGGGTGGGGGGAACATTGACTGTGCTAGCATGGAACTTTTGTCTTCATTTGTGTCAGCTGTGGTTACTGTGCAATTGCTGTCCTTCTTTTGTAGTGTTGGGATCCTGGTCTTGCTGCCATCACCTGTGGGGTTGGAGATGTAGCCATTAGCTGTCCATAGTCCATTACCATCTATTTCTTCCAGCCAGTCTGTCCAATGCTCCTTTTTTGCTTTGCCTATTGCCTTGTCATATTCCTTGGCCATTTCTTTTCATAGTCTGTGACTCGGGTAATTGGGTAGTGCCCTGAAGACATGAGAGGCTTTACTTAGTGTTTTTAGGTCATTCTGTAACTTTGTGAGGTCCTTATTCCACCACCTTTTCTGGTGCAGGTGAGGGCATGACTTGGGTACCTCTGCATCTATAGTATTATGCAAGGTGAGTTCAATCATATGGGCTGAGGACTGAAACTCAGCTTCACTTGCCAGAACACATGGTGGGCCAGCCACTTCAAGCTCTAGGCAGAGCTTCCTGTTGAACTTTACCCAGTCAACTTCTCTGTAGTTCCAGATCAGATGTGGATCTGACAAGGCTACTGCAAGGTCAATTTGTGTGAGTATGGGCAGGTGGTCAGTATTTGGTCTGTGGTCTTCAGGTCTAGTAGTGCATGACACTACTTGTCCTGCAGTTACTTCTGTGCCAAACACATTGTCTGGTTGGGTCCAGTTGCCCGACCTTGAGGCCTGCAATGTTGGTACATCCTTCAGTAGTAGTTGTGTCATTCCATAGTCAGCTACCATGTCCAGTAACTTTTGGGAGGCTGCTAAGGCTGCTGTGGTAAACAGGTGGTTGTTGTGCTCTTTGTCCCATAGCAGGTGGTGTCTGTTGAAGTTGCCTAGCCAGATCATATGGTCTTCTGCCATGGGTCTGATCATGGCTATGTTTGTTGTGAGGTACCATTCTAGCATTTCCACTGTTCAATTGTGGGTGCAGTCATTGTAGACATTGAAGATCATACAGGTGCTGCCTGTTGTTCTGAACCTTGTTACAGTTACATCTGCCAAGGGGAACTGTACCTGTTCCCAGGTGTTAGTGCTTAGTCATGCATTTACAAATGTTACCACTGTAGGGAGAGTATTCTCCCTACTAGGAGATTTGTTTTATTTTATTGTTTTTACTTTCTTTTGTTTCACTTCATTTGCCTTAGATATTTACTTAGTGTTTCAAGTTTAGACACATGATGTGGCTTATATAAGCCACTCATGCACCTACACTTTACTGTACCTACTTACAAAAAAATAACAACGAAGTACCGAGAGTTACGAGTTCAAGTTTGAGTTTGAGAAGGCTGCATGTGGCCTTCTTCTGTGTTCAGACTGCCCCAGACAGCCTCAGACATTCCTCCTCAGACAGTTTTCCTTCCAGGCTATAGAAGCCCCTTTGGAAGTTCTCTCCCCTTCAGACTACCACCACTCTCCTCAGCATCTATTATTCAGAATCTTCACCACTCTTGGCTTTTCTCCCTTTGCCAGTTTGTGCATGGGGTATACTGCTCTCCAATGAGAGTTGGCCTTCATGTTTCCTAGTGCATTGATAGGTGGTTCCTGTAGGGCAATGATGTCCCAGTTATCTGCTAAGGGGCTGTTAATTAGTGAGAATAATGCAATACTGGAATTATTGAGATTCTGTTGCCATATATGTAGTCTTGATGGTTGTGTGTCCTGGTTGGGTTGTGCATTCATAGGAAATAATCATGGGGCAGGGGGTGATTGTCTGTTGTGGTTACTGTGCCTGATGAGGTGTCTGGTGGTGGTGGGGGATAGAGTGTTGGAGGTGGAATGTGGTTGCAGATTGGTGGGCCACCATGACCACTGTATGGTCTTCTGCCTTGCCCTCTGTTTTGACCCATATTCTGGATGTACATAGCTTCACCTAGGGTTGTTTGCTGGAGCTGAGGCTGAGCATTGGGTCAGGTCTGACTGTGTGGGAGCCTGGTTTGGATTATTGGTGTCATGGGTTTCGGGGGGGTGAGGACCTGGGTCCAGGCTTCTTCTGTTGGGAAGTATGGCATGTTGTTTTCTGGTGCTCTCTCATCCATGTTGTTGCATCACTTGATGAGTTGTGGGCAGTGTCTGTCAGTGCTGGAATGTGTGTTAGACTGGCAGTTAATGCAGAAAAGAGTGTTAGGTGTGGTGCATTGAGCAACACAATGTTGGCCTGCACAGGTACTGCATGTGTCTATCTCTTGCTGACAGTCTTTGGCCATATGCCCTAACCGTTGACATTTGAGGCATCTTATTGGTTCTTTCTTGTCCTTGTGGGGGTGTAGTCTGTCCATGTTGATGTACAGGCCATCTTTTAGCAGTTTATTGGCTGCTTTGGGGGAGTTGAGTGAGAACATTGCATGTGTGACTTGTTGTTTGTCATCACATTTGGAGGGGTCTTTGATCCATCTGGCTAGGTTGATTGCCAATTCTGGGATGTTGTTCTCACACTTGATGTTCCGGAGGGTTTCTGGGTCTGATATGTCAGTGGTGACCAGGAGAAACAGTACCACCATGTTGTATTGTCTGTCCTTGATTCTGATTTTGCCACCAAGCTGTTCAATGAAGATTAGCTTATTAAGTGGGTTTTTTACCCATGTTGCTGCCTCTGTGCTATTGAGCTCTAGTAGAATCCCTTGGTTGCATAGCCTTGTGAGTGACTTGATTTGAATTTGTGGGCTATTGACAGTCTCCACTGAGGATATTGCTTTCTTGAGCATTTTGACCATGCTTTCTTTTGATGTATTGCTGTTGATCTGTAGGTGGTCAGTGTCAGGATCTAGGAGTACTTGGCACTCCCTTATGGCTGCATGAGCTCTTGCAATGTTGGTTGGGATGTTTTGCTGGGGTGTGGGTGTGCTGTGGCTGCTGGATAGCAGGGCTTCATGGTAAGGTGATGGTGTGGGGGGTTGTACTGCTTGGGTTAGCAGCTTCAGGTTGTGTATTGTGTCTTTTATGGTTGTGGTGTCTGCTGTCAGTTTTTGGAGATGTCTGTCTACTGATGTGTGGTCAGTGGGGTCTGCATGGAGAGAAGCATACTCTGAGTTCTTCTCAATACTTGAGTTTAACCTCTTGTTCAGATTGTTGAGGGTTTCCACTGCCACAAGGACTCTTGTGATCTGAGGGGAGATGGCCACTATTAACATTGTCTCCAATTTTGAGGTGATGTTGTTGATTATGGTCTGCATTGTAGTGGACAATGTATGCTGTGGAGCAGATCGCAGAGTGCACCAGGGGGGTAACTCCTTTTGTTATGCCATGGCACATGAACATCCTTAATAAAGGACAAGTGCATTATTAGCAATGGCAAGGTATTACCTTGGGACAATAAGACTTTGAGTCCCCTTGATCGCTATCACTTGTATTGCCAAAGAATGGTGATAAATGATAAAGTGGATTGCAAGGTAGCAAAAAGATAAAGTACATGGACAAGTAGCTACTGTTTATATAGGCCCTAGGGGCACAGCTACAAGTCCAGTAAATACTGACCAGTCAAGGAAGTACTGATGAGCATGAAGGTCATCCAGTACAGGAAGGGTAACCATGCACAGCAATGCACAGCTATAGTACAATGAGGAGTCATGAACAAAGGTGAGACTTACAAATGCCGATGAGTCTGTAAATGAGTCCAAGAAACACTGACAAGTCCAGGTTGAACTGACTGTTTGGGCAGACAGGGGTTCAGGGTTAGGCCTGAAACTGGTAACCTAATAGGTTACCATAACATCTGGCCATTAGGAGACATACCAGGAATGACATGAGCAGCAGCAAGAGAAGAGACAACAATGGCAGTGACAATGATGATGGCGAGAGATGCATAAGCACAAAGTAGAGGTGGGACATGGTGTAGGGAGGGATTACTCCCTACTAGGTATTTTATTTTATTTCATTGTTTTTACTTAGGTTTTCTTTCCTATTCTCTTGTTTTTCCTTTTACTTAGTATTTCGAAGCTGTATGTGCATGTGCTGTGGCTTATGTAAGCCCACACATGCACTTAGAGTACAGTGTACATACCCAGAACAAAAAAGACAAGTAACCCCAGATGAAAAGACAGAATTCTGAGACCAAGGGCTCAGAATATTAGTTTCTCCTTTCCAGATACTCAGTAGATGTTATCTTGACTCTTCTTTGGACTTTTAGGGCATGTTTTCACAGTTTTCCCCTTACTCTTTGACTCCCCACCAGGCAACTCAAGTCCCCTTGGGTCAAACTGAAGACCCACATTCCAACTGGAGACTTCTTAGATCTCCTCCCACACTCTCTAACCAACTTTACATCTGGAGCCCACCATGAGGGGGCTGTTTTGCTTGGTAATCCCACTTTCTCCCCCTACCCTCGAGCTTGTGCATGTGATTTCTCGACACCTGATGTGCCTACCCTCTCTCTTTTCGAGGTTCTAATTCTACTCGACGAGCGCTCTCGAATGACACCTTTTTCGACGCATTTTCTTCAGTGCTTCTGGAGATATCATGCTTTTTGTGCTGAAAGGCTATATTGGATGGTTTTGCAAATATCTCAGGACTGGGTATGCATAATTTCATATTTCCACATTCTCCCAACTCCTCTAGACTACCCCTACCACGTCCCATAGTTTTGTAGCATTGTGCTTCGTGGTTCTTCATCAACATGCTGCTGTCCTCCCCCTCCTACCACAGCCTAGCTCCCTGGCACCTCCCCTCGCATTTTCAAGCTGTTCCAAGTCATAGGAACCCTTCCCCCATCATCTTAGAGTCAGTAGAAACCCCCTTTGAGATCCCATTAGCCACTTCGAGATCCCAGACCCTTCAAGACCCCCAGATGCTTTTCAAGCCCCTTTGAGATGAAATTGAGACTTTGACATTCAATTAGACCTGCCTGCAGTTGTTTGTAGACGTATCCCAGACATATACCAATCATTATTTGTGCATTTTTTTGCAGTTGAGCAAGGCTGCATATTCAAGATCAAAAGCTTCAACCCACAGTGGTGGCTACATTTGTTTTTTTTAGTGGTCGAAACCACTTCAAGATGTGTTACAAGACTCCCTCTACCTCTCCCATTTGTGTACAATGTCCACTCCCCCCCGACTCACTCTTGACACTTGAGGACACATCGAGGCGACCCCAACACTTCATTTTACCCTTTCGAGACTGGTCACAGACATTCAGAGATCTTCTCCACCCTGAGACTACTGTCACTAATTGACTACACCATGAAATATATTTATTTGGGTTTTATATATACCACTAAAAATGGAAGAGGGATTTGGATGGTTTTGAGCCCCACCAGAGTCACACCTGGAGTTCTCAGGGCAGGTGCAGGACCTGCTAGGTTATCTCGAGGAGGTAGTAGAGTATGGTAAGGCCCAAGGGATAATGGATACCTTGTCCCTGGTGCAGATAGCAATTGATGGAGCCCCACCCCTCACTGGAAAGCTCTGGCACTTCCTCGTAGTCAATACCCCAGTCCTTGAGCAATGGGACAGCTTTGAGGCTCTGGTAACCCTCCAGTACCCAGAGATCAAGCCAGCCAAGGACATCCTTGAGCACTTTGAGGAGTTCTTCTCCTACCTCGATGAGGCTTGTCACAGTGAGCTGAGCTCAGTCCCAGCCTTGGGGGACTACCTTCAACAATTCCAAGTCCTGTTCTTGGTTGTGGTAAGGTGCAATGTCTTGGAGATGAGCCATCAGCCCCAGCTGTTCCTTTGTGGTCTCCCACCACTGGTCGAGTGTGAAGTCTCGAGGAGGCTCACTTGTGCATACCCCCTGTTTAGGCCAGGCTGCTTATGGCCTATCAAGGTCATTGTTCACTTTACAAAGGAGGTTATTGAGGATGGGGTAGGCTGCTCACCCCTTCATCTAGCTTCAAAGAGCCCTTCATCACCTTTTGAGTCACCTGAAGAACTCTCTCAGCATTCGCACTCACCCTTGATCAGCTACCAGTTCAATGCCCCTGTGGAGTACTCTCAGTCTTGCTCTAGAAGATGCTCCCAGGGAGAGGCATACTCAAGGTCGAAGTTTCCTCCCTGTTCCCCAACTTTGAAACACTTCCCTTCCACCTCTGAGCTTGCTTTGAGCAGCTCATCCCCTTACTGAGGTGCCAATGCAGGCTCTTGACATGCCATGGCTCATCTACTGGGGCATGTCTTGGATCAGCAGGCAGGTGACTTGGCCACCAACTCACTTTGTAGCTCAATAAAGGATCAACTTTCATCTTTGCACTCAGTAGGTCATTTTGAGAGTACCAAGGTTCATTCCCCTTGCCCACAGTCAGCTTCAAGCAAGCCTCACAACCTCAGTTTGACCTCAACGCACCACCTTCGACCTCATGAGCCCTCATGCACCCCCTCGAAACTTTACCCTTGCCTTGAAAGTTCTTTGAAGCCACCCTCATGCTTTGAGTCACCCCATGGTAACTTGTTTCTCCCTTGAGCAGCCCTGGTTTCAAGTGAGTGTTTCCCTACCTATCAAGAGGCCTCGAGGCACCAAGTGCTGCCTCGAAGGTTTGGTTTTTGTTTCTTCTGTGGTCAAGAAGGGCATATCCGAGCTCAGTGCAAGGTCTGCACTTTGTATCCAGCTGCAGGCAGGTGTAGGATAGTTCAAGGTCAAGTTGTGCTACCTACAGGTGAGGAGATCCCTCGTGAGGCACTTGGGTGCACCCTCCAGGCTTGCCTAGACTCCTGGGCACTTGCTCATGGTCCAGGTGGTTCAGCTATCCAGGTACAGTTCCCCCCTTCAAGTTCCTGGTTAGTCCAGCTGCCTACTCCATCTCAAGTCGACTCCAAGGCTACCTACAAGAACTCTTTGACTTCAAAAGCTACTAGAACCCCAAGGGTGTGTTTCCTCTTCACAACTCCCCCCTTCATCTTTGAACCAAGCCCCCTCAAGGCCACTTCAAGGCCCCTTCGAGCTGCTTCTGAGCCATTTTTGGCTCTTGAGGACCTTTGGATGCCTTTGAACAGGGTCCCTTGTTCATCTGGGTAGTATCTTTGGCTTCTTTTATATGTTCTATTTTGTTTTTGAGTTTGCATTTTTGCATTCTGACTTAGGGTTTTTGTTTCGAGGAAGATACCCCTCTTTCACTATATGGTACAGCTCAGTATGTGGTGACTGGGGACAGTCACTATCTAAAGTCACCCTTGGATGTAGGGAGGGATTACTCCCTACTAGGTATTTTATTTTATTTCATTGTTTTTACTTAGGTTTTCTTTCCTATTCTCTTGTTTTTCCTTTTACTTAGTATTTCGAAGCTGTATGTGCATGTGCTGTGGCTTATGTAAGCCCACACGTGCACTTAGAGTACAGTGTACATACCTAGAACAAAAAAGACAAGTAACCCCAGATGAAAAGACAGAATTCTGAGACCAAGGGCTCGGAATATTAGTTTCTCCTTTCCAGATACTCAGTAGACATTATCTCAACTCTTCTTTGGACTTTTAGGGTGCGTTTTCACAGTTTTCCCCTTACTCTTTGACTCCCCACCAGGCAACTCAAGTTCCCTTGGGTCAAACTGAAGACCTGCATTCCAACTGGAGACTTCTTAGATCTCCTCCCACACTCTCTAACCAACTTTACAATGGTCAGAAGGGGAAGGTAGCAGGAAATTTTGTAACACCTTTCATCTATGAGATATAAAACAGTGCAAAGGAGACATGTTCAGGTGAAGCAGTTTCACCTGGGATGGTGTATTGGAATTTGTCTAGAAAAATTCTCCCTGCTTCTGTGCTCTGTATCTCTTCGTCCAGGCTATTGATTATCTCTGTTACAGTTAGGTTGCTGCTTCTTGTAGCTGGTTGGAGTATACTTGGGGTGGTGGAACGACCTTGTTGGGTTGATGCCTGAGTGTCCATGTTGGGGGGTGGGTGCCCTGGCTGTACCATTACCATAGTTTGGCTGTTGCCCACTGTACTATGGGTATCCAGGGTGATACTAGGGGGTTCCTACTATGTACTATTATATGTTGCAGCATGCTGCAATGGGCTCTACACTGAGTGGGGCAATGAGGTTGACAAGGGTTTTCAGGGTCTTTGTCAGGGTGCTACTAGGAGTGGAGTCATGAGGTGTTTTTCTGGTCCAGACCATATGTTTATGATACATATATACATTTATACAAGACTATATTTATGGTCTCAAACACAGTAATTAAAAAATTGAGAGGCACTGTACAGTGGGGGACCTACCTGTGACCTGTGGCACACTGTAGTGGCTGTACAGTGATGCACAGCCAAATACTGTTTTGCTGATGAATGAGCTTTCTAGTATTTAGTATAACCACCCTTAGCTTCAAGGAGTGCCTGGACATGTTCCAGCATACTGTTATATAGCTTCACAATGTAGTCATCCTTGATGCCTTCCCACTCCTCAACCAAAGCCTCCCTTGACTGAGTGATGTTTGATGTAGCTTCATTTGAGTGTGCACATGACATTCCAAATAGTCCCAAATATGTTCAATAATATTCATATCTGGGCTTTGTGCAGGCCAGTCAAGTATATCAAGTTTCTGATTCTTGAACCACTTGGAGGTGAACTTCAAAGTGTGCTTTGGGTCATTATCCTGTTGAAAATAAATATGTTTCTTCTTGATTCTGAGGTTGCTAAGGGTCCCCAGAAGGTTGTCCTGAAAGATTTTAACATATAGCTTTGTGTCCATGTTGCCTTCAATGTGGCATATCTGACCCAGCCCAGTGGCTGTGACACAGCCCCATACCATGACACTGCCACCCCTGTGTTTCACAACCTTCTTTGTGTACCATGTGTTGAAACCTTCACCAGGCCTCCTCCAGCACCATTCCTGCCCATCTGAGCCAAAATGATTGAATTTTGACTTGTCAGAAAAGATGACAGCTTTCCAGTTCTCTGCTGTCCAGTCAGCATGAGCCTTTGCCCACTCAAGCCACTTTTTCCTGTGAGCCTTGAACAAAAAAGGCTTTGGATGGCATACATAGCCCTTTAGACCACATGCCCATAGCCTTACTCAGATTGTCTCAGCATTTATGTCTGGGAAAAACTTCCTCTGCAGGTCTGCAGTGTCATGAGCCTTCCAGCATAGTAGTCTTCAGATTTAGCATAGTGTTTGACAATGTGTTGGACTGTAGTATGATGAATTCCAAACTTTTTGGCAATGTCACTGTCAGACAGGCCAGCTGCCTTGTCTCAACAGATCCAGGCTTTCTTGGTTGGGCTAGTGTACTTGGCCATGGCAAAGTTAAAGGAGAGATGCTGCTGATGACTTCTGAGGTGGTGCATGGGCAGTAGATTCAATAGCAAAAAAAGTGAGGCAAGTTTTCATAACACTTCCTTGTCAGCCAAAAAAGAATTGCACAGCACTTTTTTCAATGTTCATGCCACAAAACATCACAGCAAAAAGATAAAGCAAAAAAATAACTTTCAGTTGATTGAACAGACCCTAGGGAAGATATTGGAGTAGTTATACAGGTATATAATATGGTGTTACAGGATCTGCTGGCAGAGTGTGGGAAATGTAGTTGTTACAAAATTCCCCTCTTTCCTCAGTCGACTCCCGCATCCCACCTCTACTTCATGCCTACACCGCTCTGTTTATCATAATTGTCGCTGCTACTGTCGTATCGGCTCTTGCTGCGTATCACGTTATCCCCAGCACATCACCTGACGGCCTTATGCTTTCATAACTGGTTCAACATCGGTTACAGCTCATCAATATTGTTGTGGCTCGCTGGTCCAACACCGGCTCACTGGTCTTAGCTACATCCATCAGTCCCCCCCTTCATTCGTTGACTCATTCTTGTACTATAGCTGCGCATGCTGCGCACTGTTGCCTTTCTCGTACTTAGGTACTCCCCTGACTCGTGTGCTTGTGTGGTTTGTCAGTCTACCTTTGGCTCGTAGCTGTGTATATGCAGGGTATATAAACCCTTAGCTACTCGCCTGTACATTATCTTTTCGCTACTTTGCAACCACCCTAAACTATCACTGTTATTCGGAGATATCGTCTACGCTGGCCAAGGGGACTGAAAGCCTCGTTGTCCTGAAGTCTTAGTATTGCTGTCGATCTCCACACTTATCCTTTATTAGGATATCCATGTGCTCTGGCATAACAGTAGTGGGTGTGCATTACCTTTTTGAGATACTGTAGCAGACAGCCATGTCTCCCTCATCTGCATCAGCAAAAGTGGCCACACCTAGCTAGACCTAGTAAGACCTAGTAAGTCATCCAAGGACTGCTAGATATTGCAGCACTTGCCCAGAAATACACTTTCTAGCAAGTGCTGCAATATCTTGCAAGCAACACACCATCCTTGCTACATCTAAATAGGTATGTTTGTCCAGAAAGGCCTTGCTACAGCTTGCAGGACCTTGTATGCATCACACACAGTACACTTGCACCTCGCTAGCTTCTACTTTTCTTGCTAGATCACACCAGTCCCAATATCGCATTACATCACAATATGTATTAGTGCTTGCAATGTACAACAGTCGCAGTTACAGAGCACAGACACACAAGAAGCCTGAAAATGTTTGAGAGCATATAATGCAGTCTGATACTGAGTTTGGAATCAGTTCCTCTTCTTCGTAACCTGCCAGTAGGGTTGCTTGATGAATGAAATGTGAGACTGAGGGCATAGACACATGATACATGGAGGGTGACTGGTGACCAGTGACCTGCTGGTAGTGGAGACTAGGACCATGGGTCCCAAATGGCTAGACAAGTGTGCTCGAAGTCCCCAACAAGAAGAGTCAGTGCATAGATAGTGGGGTTATAATGCATAAAGACAATCCTGAGGGCATAAACCTGGAAAGTCGAACATCTGCATGCATGAGCCTAGCACTGTATGGATACACACAGTTTGTTTCATTATTATTGACACAAGCCCAAGTGCACTGAACATACCTGAACACGATCATGAGCTGACAATGCCTGCATCTGGTTGTATTAATCCCAAGAACACTCATTCAAATCACAAATGAAATTGGATCAACTCATGACGTACCTAGTCCTACTCAACTTCATACTGAATTACCCAGTCCACAAAATCCACAGATTGACCAATCTATCCAAGCTCCAGGTGCTATCACTTTGAGCACAGAGTTAGGTCACATGCAGACACTCTTCAACATGGAAGAGACCTATCTCGAGTATGGAATGGCCATACCATCACTGTGTGCATCCAAGATGATGCAAACTGACCCATATGACCCTGGAAGAGGACTGGAAGAGTCTCACAGCAGACTTTTGCTGATAAGGTCAGATTACTCATCCCAGTAGTGTGATGTAGACACTGGAAGTTAGAAATAAGAGCATATACAGTGACTCAAAAAACTGTCCAGAGGTTTGCCACTTTTTCAAAGAATTGCTTATAACTCAGTCCCCATTTGGCCATAAATCATGAGAAAATAGGGGTGGATAGCCAGTGATCATGTGATCATGTGTGCCAAATATGGTTATGGTCATGTGACTTGATACTGTACAATTAATTCAACATTGACCACTACTCATCCAGACAGTTTTTTTGCAGGGTATCCAAGTGACAATAAGTAGGATATATCTAGTACTTTGTGTAACCACCCTTGGCCTTGAGCACTGCTGCAACCCTCCTAGGCATACTACTGATCAAATTAGAATTTTGCTCCATTCCTCTTCAATCCTCTTCCACAGCTCCTCTATGCCCTTAGGGGGTACTGGGTAGGTTCTGTCATGCGCCACTGTCACCTTTTTCCACTTTCGACTACTTACTATGTGCTTCCCGCTATGAGCTCTGCCTTTCTCGCACTTCACGCTGTTGTCATCCCCATTCCCGCGTCTCTACAACGTCTCGCTTGGACCACTGCCTAGCCTTAGGGGCAAGTCCATGGACTTTACGTTTATGACACAGCCACACTTACGTACGCTTTCCCGTTTTTGTTTTACCTTTCTCGCTTCTCAGATCCCGATGGGATCTGGAGGCTTCGTTGACGGTTACGGTTTGTCTTCCAATGCACGTGACTCTGTCGCATCGCATCTTAGGGGCCTTTCATTTGCACGGAGCAAATGCTGCAGCACGAAGGTGAGTCATGACATTATAGTCACAATGACTCGACATGTGTGCTGCGGAGAAGGTCTTGTTTGTGACAACCCCGTCTCGTTTGTTACTTACGCGTTTATGGCAAGGATACGGTAGTCGTCTCATCGCCTGTGGGGTATATAAACCCACAGCATAGCGATGATGACTCCTTGTATTTTCACTACCTAGCTACCTACCTAGCAAGTAGGAACTCATCCTATAAATCTCTTGCTTTCTCTAGTACCTCGAAGCACTGCTCTACTAGGCGACCTGAGCTAGAACTCTATCGCTACAACTAGTATGACTCATCCTCAATGGTACCCAGGGGGTAGTCAATCCTGTCCCTGTCAGTACATCTCCACATCACTGCCAATATATTAGTGAGAGGCCTGCCGCAAGCCACGTGCTCGCCTATCGCCTGGATATAGGTTTACTTTACCGAAAGGTAAACAGCGTGCGTCGGTCGTTGCCTTGAACAAGCAACAGTGATCAACTCCGCACGACAGGTTCCCAACCTCTTCTTCAGGTCATGCCAGAGATGTTCAATGGGGGTGAGGTCTGGTGACTGTGCAGGCCAGTCAAGAAGCTCAACACCATGATCTTTGAACCATTTCTTGGCCAATTTGGAGGTATGCTTGGGATCTCCATCTTGTTGAAAGATGAAGTTGTTGACATCCATCCCATGTTCCTCCACAGATTGGAACAGATGGTCCTCCATAATTTTGGTGTAGAGTGCTGCATCCATCCTCCCATTAATCCTGCACATTTGGCCTACTCCATGCACTGTCATGCACCCCCAAATCATCAAACTCCCTCCACCAAACTTGACAGTGCCTTGGACATGTTGGTTTGTAAGGGGGGATCCTGGTTTCTTCCACACACAAAGCCTCCCATCTGACCCCAGGCAATTAATTTTGGTCTCATCAGACCAAACAACCCTTGCCCAGTCTTCTTCAGTCCAGTGTTGGTACTTCTGTGCAAATGCATAGTGCTGTTGTACATGTTGAGGTTGAAGCAGAGGCTTTTTGGCTTTGACAGCAGCCTTCAGGTTCTCCTTCTTCAAGTGATTCCTGATGGTTTGGGTGCTGACACCAAGCCCAGAGATTTTCTTGAGCTGAGTGGCAGTATCTGCTTGCCCAGAGGTGATTAGGCAAGTCATGTGATGATGATCATGAGCTGTAAGCTTAGAGGGATGGCCTCCAGCATTGGTTGGAAGGGGTGAAAGGGCCTTGGAATGTATTTCTGAGACAGTAGAATGACCAATATGAAGTTTGGAAGCAATTTGACAAGAAGACTGGCCATCCTGAAGCATGGACAGCACAGCCAGATGAGTATCAGAGGGGATGGCCTTCATGGGGAATGGGGAGCATAATGGGCAGTAGTTGGACCTAATTTATGTATAATCATACTAAGGTTATATTAATTTGTTGAAATTCAGCACAGCCACTGAATAATTCAGCATAGCCACAGCCATACTTAAAGTTATGATCACCTGCAAAAAAACTGTCCAGATGAGTAGTGGTCAATGTTGAATTAATTGTACAGTATCAAGTCACATGACCATAACCATATTTGGCACACATGATCACATGACCACTGGCTATCCACCCCTATTTTCTCATGATTTATAGCCAAATGGGGACTGAGTTATAAGCAATTCTTTGAAAAAGTGGCAAACATCTGGACAGTTTTTTGAGTCACTGTATGCATACAAATTGACTTACCCAGACATTTATCTCTTAACTCACCAGCTTTTATCTTTACCAACTTGTCTTTGCAATCAGAATTGACCTCAATTGAAGGTAGAGACATTTCAGATGGTGGGAGTTAGGAGAAAGACACAAAAGGAGGATAACAGTGAGTTGACACTGAGATTGAAATTCTCGGAAAGTGCCGGAAAGGCCAAAATTTTTCTAAGTCACCTTGCACTAGTGGCTTGTAGTCTTGTACTAATAGGTTCTGCATTGTGCAGTATGGTATGCGGTAAACTAGGTCTTGCTAGGTCTTGCTAGACCCACTACTTTCTTGTTAGGTCTTGCAAGATCTAGCATGGTGTGTGTTCAACCCTTGTTCAATTCTGCTAGATCTAGCACGACGTTGCAAGGACTAGCTAGGGGTTACCAGAATCACCGGGTTCCTCCGAGGCTTACTAAATCTAGCTAGGTTTGGCCACTTTTGCTGATGCGATAGAGAAGCTTTCCTCCTCCGAAGACACTATTAGTATCAAGCCTTCCTGCTACAAGTTGAAGGGTTTCTATGAGAGGAAAGACAGGAGGAAACAAAAAGAAACTTATTTTATGGAGATTGACACTAAAGAACTTGCACCGTCCATCGGCTTTGCCTAGCTTTTCCGGTGTGTCATACAACATGTCTGTGATACTGCTCACTCGTGTGGTAGATACCCTACGCCCTTCGAGCTGTTTCTGAATGCCATTGGCGTTGTTGGTGCTATGGCTGTAGGCACCGCTCAGGCATGGCGTATCTGTTTGATTCCCCCTCCACCCATGCATAGCACTAGCCCCTTGTGGCTCTGGATTTCGGAAGGTTGATTCAAGACTTCAATACGTTCACGACTGCATTGGAAATATATCAATCAACGCATCCAATATCCTCTGTGAGGCAGGATTTTGATTTTGCAATGCGCGAGCTTCGCAGGGCTGCTACTCAGAACACTCCCTACTTGACCTACGTTGGTATGTTGCTCATTGGTTATAAGCTGAATTGTACCTAACTTTTGCTCAAGGCGTCGGCGTAGTTGTCTGTACTTGGATTTACATGTATCTATGGATATACGACGGCGGGGTCAACCGCGCATTCAACCAGATACCCTCAGGTCCCATGCAGTTCTACGTCTCTCCTTTACTAGCTCAGCATGGACTCAGTCCAACTGGGGGTATCGGAGAAGGCTACACTCATTGTCAACTTTCTCAGTGCTTTCTTTGTTGGCTTTATTCTTGTGTATACTCAGTCAGTATGCGATGTCATCCTCGACTGTCGCATTGCGCATGAAGCGAGGCGAAGTTTATCGCCGACGCCGAGACTATCTGGTGAGAATGTGGTGATAGTTCTGTGGGGAATCTTCAGCGTCTGCTAGCTCCTGCATGATCTCCGGGGATTCCTTGTGGTTCGTACTAGTATCGCCGAGGTACGTTTTCTGTTCGAAGTCATAGAAAAAGATGAGTTTCGGGGCGAAAAGCTCCTGCGAAGTCCACACTCGTGTCATCCATAGACTACAGGTAAGCTCCCGAGGTTGGATGGATGTGCAATGCCGGCAGGGAACACGAGCGTGGCCGCTGAATCCGCGTGCCATTTATACAAAGACGTAAGAGATTGATTGAGGATTGAGCATGTGGACTTGTCGGTACAAGTCTCAAGTATCTGACCACGCCTAATTGTGACCAAGTCTGCATCAGAGGTTGCGCCACTTCTCGTTCAAGGGAGTTTCGGGAAGGTCCCACACCGATTTGACTGAGCTGACCTCCCGGAACGACGGCTCGTTCCCCTGCCATGCGTGAGAGAACATAACATATGCGAAGAACCTTCCAACAAGTTACCGGATCCGCTAGCAGCTCGTTGTCTATTAGTACTCTTGCCATGGATGAAACAAACTCCTTGAATGACGGATCATCGACTCACCAGCCTTGAACTTGATAGCTTAGCATCCGCTCAAAGCCGTCACAAAGGTGACATCGATGACGACGTGGGGACAACTTTTGAGGATCTCGCGAGCGATGGAATCGATAGCCCCGAGCATCTGAGATGGAGAGATGTAGTTCTCGCGCATTTTTGTGAAACCGTCCCTTGTGCAGTATATTAGCTTCAGACAGGAGGTACTATATACGCCTGATTGCAGGGTCATGAGACTGTTCGATCGCGTGCAGCATAGGCTCGAAAGCATCGATCGCTTCGTCAATGAGTCATACAGTTTTTCTCCGCGGTGAAGCACTGTGTGCTTGGCCTCATAGCACGAAGGGTAACCGCTGCGACCCTCCACGGGGTCCGTGGTGAACCGGACAAAGCTCATCCAAAGAAATACTTCATTTCACTTGGTGGTTCTTCCCCCTAACCTTAGCTCGAGAACCTTACATACATGCGGTAATATATACGAATTGTATGGCATCAGTTATTGGCTCTCTTCCGGAACATAACCCGAACACCGGGATCTGCCATGACATTCAAGTCCCAGTGTACGCTTCTTGGCCTAGAGACCCTATCCTCAAACTTAACGTCATAAGACATGAGGATATGTGCAAGCATGGTTTTCAGTTCATTAGATGCCAGGAACCTCCCAGGGCTGTCGTGGAAGAGTAGGTAAGTTTCACCACTCTAAGGTGAGCTCAACCATACCACGCATGCTTCCCATATCCGAAGGGAAAGTAGTCCTGACTCACTGCCACCATATGATGTCTAGCACTTTCACTTCCGTCGTCGTTCAGCTCGGAGAACCGGAAAGGGTTGAAGGTGCCGGGATTGTCATATACTGCACTATCGCGATGGAAGACATACGTCGGAACAAATAGGTGAGTCCCTTTCGGTATGAAAGTTCCATCCGACAGAGTCAGGTCCTTCATCGCTTTCCTTTGTACGCTGGCTGAATGATGGATGCCGCTTATCGGCTCTGCAGTGACAGTGAGCAATAGCATACGTACCTGTGAGGACACCTTCAAGGCGCTGAGTCTCTGCCAGAAAACTGTCAACCTTCCGCATCAACGCGATCGCCTCTTTCGTCCATCCGTGTTCCCGAATAATTGCGTCGACTTCCTCACGCAGAGGCTGGACATATTGCGGATAAGCTGCAAGATTGTACAACGCTTGCGTGAAAGTCTGCCAAAACATCAAACTGCGTTCGAAGGGCACAAAACGAAATCTTACATTCGTGGTCGACTGTTTTGGAGTAGTCAATACTCAAACAGTAGCCCTCGACGGAGGGAAAGACGCACATGTATCGAGGCAAAGTTGATGGTCAACACGCGCAGGGTCAACTGCCTGGTCGAAGACTCCTCTTTCTCGTCTATCAACCATTGCAGAATGTCGTTCTGTCTCGAATAATCAGGTGATCAGTTAACTTCGGCAAAATATCCTGCTCACGGGTTTGTCACTCCAATCGTCCCCGTGCTCCTCCATATGTCTGAAGCGTTCTTTGATAAGCGGATCAAGGTGTTTCATGGCGCGTGCGATTCCTGCAGCAGTATTAGGTAGTTTCTTCGACACAAGGCTGCCCAGGATATGAGTCCGCAAGGGCTGACAGAACTGGATGAAATAAATCACTCACGGTACTAGAAATTTAGGAAACAAGTTCAAGATATGCGCATCGGTAGCCACGTCGACCGCAAATCGGGAGTTAAGATCGATCCAGTCAGGATCCCGACCTATCATATATCCGTACTTAGCAACCTACCGACGCCGGGAGAGCCAACTTACAAAGCGGTAGACCGACGAAGACCCTGTTGCTGGCTCTGCATACGATCTCCCGTACGGTTTCTACTGCTGGAACGCTCTTCCACACTATCAGGGGTGTCAGCGTCAACGGAAAAAGATAATAGTTCATCGAAGGCACCATTGTCCTTGAGGTCAAGTAACTCTTCGAATGCAGTATGTACCTCGTCTTTGACGTCAGGGTAATAGAGACCAAGATTACGGGTTAGATGTATTCGCGCGACAGAAATGTGGTAGGAATTAGAGTTGACCTCAGGGCCAATCAGGTAGTCGACCTTCATAAACTGTTGTCACAATCCCATTAGCACCTTTTCGATCGGAACAGTGAGTGCACCCACATCATTCGCAGCTTGTACCAGAGATAGTTCGTCGTCCGTGGACTTTTTGACATCCTCGAGATGCTGACGACCGACGACGACAACCCAACGATTTAGGGTCGGGACTTTGAAAGGCGTTCCCTTGTACTTCCATACTCGTCAGAATGTCCATGTTATATTGACATAGCGTCATGTGACAACCTTATCATAACCCTCCTGCAAAATCCGAGCAGCGTTGTTCACGTATTTGAATGAAGAAACATAGGACAAGGGCCAGGATGAGTATCCGACGGATGGGATGTGATCAAGCTTAGAGCATATGTAGTATAATATTTAGTACCAATTTTGCGTAGGGGGGACACAGCGCCTTACGTTTGATGACTTGGACAGCTTGTGCGCGACTGCAGAAACAGTAACACAGACCACAACAGCTAGAATATAGTTTGTGAGAGACATATCCATCAACGAGCAGATGCGCTGCCTTCTTATAAATACCTCGGCGCCAAAGACCATGATTGTTCCTGGAACTTTAAATTTCTGCGGAAATTGCATCATGAAAACCCCATTCATCTTAGGGCTAGCACAAATTGCCCAACGGATAAATATCCAAACCGGGAACGTGGGCACTCACCGCCGTCAGTAACCGCTTAGCCACCTGGATCGTCCCCACCGCACAAAGTAAAGAGTCATTTGTGAGCGTTAATCTAAGGGAGGAGCACCGCCCATGCTCTAGCGATGACGACAATATCTTCACTAGCAATGACATGCGAGGTGTCTGCCAAGCCAAACACTTGAACGGTGCAGTTTGGTGATGAACAGTACAGGATAATTCGGCCCTCGTTGACGTTTCGATGATTCTATATTGTCCTGACTGGCGCGCATTGTACCTAATGCTGTGAGGAGGCCTTGGGCTGGATGTGAACGCAGTGGGGAATGTGAGTCCGAAGTTATGAGTCTAATGGCTGAAATTTAATAAATTGGCGGTCGGGCTATCCGGGTGTAAACGTTGTCGCAGATGTGAAGCCTCGCCCGCCGCGGATATGATCGCATTGGAAACTTCAAGTCTTGCCCGGATCGTTACTGACCTGCGCTTGAGGCCTTGACGTTTGTTTGTGTACAGATTGTGGCTACTTACAATTAGCAGCGGAAATAACTGACCAAACCAGCTTGAAGTTTGGTCCCAGTCGCGAACTTCGGGTCTCTCTTTCTGCTACGAATAAACTTCAAGTTTAGTCCGGTCAATACCCCATGGGTAGCCGACATCACACCTCTGCAATGCGGTTGCTGGCTCCTGTGCGGTGTTGTTGAGCGTATACGTACATAGTAGAGGATAGCACTCACGGGAACACCCTGGAATTCGTGCATGCGCGAATGGTGATGAACACGGTGGTGTGTTGACAATTGCTAGTAGGGTAGTCTCGCTTGTTCAATGCAATAATGCCCCCCAGTTTCCGTACATTGCATCTCGACTTTAAGTTGGTATTACCCGAGACTTCGGTTTGTAGTTCTAGTGATCCGGTCGTGCTCATTTTTTGAACGTACCTCTGATGGCTGAGTCGGTAAGCCATGAGAAGGTCGCAAATTCCATAGGAATCCTCAATGTCGCGGTCGTTTGGGAAGGGCTTCAATTTGTCATCTCTCACATGCGAAGGGAGCCGCCCCTTCCGCCGTGTTCCAGCACACCTCATCATCAGATGTTAAGTAGGTAGTATTACTACAAGTGTTCTTGAGTTCTGCCTCCTGCTCCACGTAACGAGTAAACCAATGACAACTACACCTACGCGAAAAGAAAACAGGCTGGAAAGGATAACAGAGAGGACAACTTTGAAAACCAGCAGCCAAGTCCAAGTCCTGTACATACGTATCACAGGATTTCCAAGACTGCTGCTCGAATGATCTGGGGGATGATGTCAGTTCCGAGTCCTGGGACTACAATCTCATTCTCTGTGGCGACCCTCGTGTAATGTCTATTCGGCTGCTGTACCAGAAGCAATGCGCTGAACGGCTGTCCGAGGCGAGCAATGATTTGTAAGGCCCGGGTATAATCGTCAACCTGAGGCATGGGGGAAGCGTCTAATGGTGATGGCGGCACAATTTCATATGATTCAGTGTCGTGCTCCGAATCCAACCCACAGTCAACAACAAACTCTGAGTCACTTTCCCAGGTATCCCCATCACTCGGACCACGGATGTAAGAAATCCACGGATGGACAAAGACCAATTTCTGTGGCTTTTGCAGTGGGAGATCGTCTGCTGTCGTGAATTCCACTGTCCCAAGCCCCGATACTTTGGCGTGATATACCTTCTCGTTGTCGTTACGTGTTTCCTGTACACCGAGTCTCCTGACGGAGAAGACGATGCAAGGAAGGTGCAGACGGCGGGCCGCAAAGCGGGCGGGTCGGAGACGGTTGATCTGATTACAAATACTTAAGGCTACTTCCTGGGACAATTTGCCTCGTAGCTCTGTGATGTAAGTTTCCAATTCTGCCCCTTCGAGTGATGGCGGGTTGTAAGGAGTTTGGTTGTAAACAGAGATGGAGGCTGGGAGGCAACTGTTATATGACGACGACTTTCCTGACCATGCGAGCACAGTGACTTCGCCAAAGCGAGCCATGATCTCCTCCAAGATATGTCCCAGAGCATCGGCTCCTTCACCGTAGTGAGGCCTGATATCGGACTTGAATATCCCGATGAGAGAGTATGCAACGTCCTCCTCGACCGTCGCATTACGGGTCGAAGCTAGACGAAGCTTCTCGCGTATGGCGAGATCGTCCGGAGAGAATGTGGTGATAGTTCCGTGGGGAATCTTGATGGCGTCGGCTAGCTCTTGCAAGATCTCCGGGGATTCCTTGTGGTTCGTACCATTATTGCCGAGGTACGGTTTCCACTCCAGGTCATAGAAAAAGAGGACTTTCGGTGCGAGCAGCTCCTGCAAAGTCCATGCTCGTGTCATCCAAAAACTACCCGCAAGATCCCCGGGGTTAGATGGATGTGCAACGCCAGCAAGGAACACGAGCGTGACCGCCGAATCCGCGTACCATTTGTACATAGACGTAAGAGATTGGTTGAGGATCGAGCTTGTGGACTTGTCGATACAACAAGTATCCGACCACGCCCAATTGTAACCAAGTCTGTGCGTCTCCTTGCAGAAGTTGCGCAACTTCTCGCTCAAGGGAGTTTCAGGAAGGCCCCACACCGATTTGACTGCGCTGACCTCTTGGAACGACGGCTCGTTCCCCTGCCAAGCATGAGAGAACATGGCATATGCGAAAAACTTTCTAACGAGTTGTCGGATCTGTCCATTGTCCAGTTCTCTTGTCATGGACGAAACAAGCTCTTTGAACGACGGATCAGCTTTGAAGATACGCATCCGCTCAAAACGATCGCAAAGGCAACCTGTGGTGACATCGATGACGACGAGGGGACAACTCTTGAGGATCTCGTGAGAGATAGAATCGATAGCCGTGATTGACTGGGATGGAGAAATGTAGTTCTTACGCAGTTCTGTGAAACCGTCATTTGAGTATATTAGATTCGCACAGGAGGTACATACGCCTGATTTCAGGGTCATGAGACTGTTCGATCGCGTGCAGCATAAACTGGAAAGCGTCGATCGCTTCGTCATACCGTTTTGCTCCGTGAAGCGCAGCGTACTTGGCCTCATAACACCAAGGGTTAGAGGGGTCCGCTTTCACTGCCTACGTAGCAAGTTTAGGGAACTGACTTGCACAAGAAGGATGTCATGCATACCCCATCCGCGTCCTGTAATGCATCCTCCCACAACCCTTTCGCCGCCCGAGCTCTGCTCCGCTTCAAAAACAGAACTGCCGGACTCGCTGGACTGCGAGACAACGCCGCGGGAAACTGTGTAAGTGCATTATCATGTTCTACAGAATCCAGTGTTTTATCGCCATTGCGCTCGAGTGTCATAACACATTTTTGGACGAAATCTAATGATGGACGTTACCGTATACATCAATAAGACTAGTGGTCACAAGACGTACCTGCGATCCAGTCTGCAGTCGATTTATTCCTTTGGGTCTCCTCGTCTGATGTACTGATGATGTTGAGAAGAATCTCCACCGCTTCGGTTGTACGTCCTTCAGCATAGAGGGTTTCACACAGACGCTGCTGAGCAATGATTTCTAGTCCAATAAAACTCCACTGAAATATCTTTACGAAGGGTTAGATTAATGGGCAGTAACGGCGAAAGACCTACAAGGGATATCGTCATCAGAGGAGGACACTGTTTGTCCTCCCGGGCTAGGTTCTTCGCGCGTTCAATCAATGGTACCGCACGTTCGTAATTTCCCTTCTTCATGTACATGACTCCAAGGACCTGTGGGATGTATCAGCGGTGATAGTTACGATCTGCAGCAACGAGGCACGTGCCTGGGCGTAAAGGTAAGTGGCAGCGTCATCGCTTGCTCTTGTAAGAAGGTGTTCTATGCGTGTTATTGCGACTTCTTGGTTTCCGGATTCAAATAACAGGATCGACTGAGAGTAATGAAGATTAATCGTGAGAATGATCTAGATCGCCTCACACCTTCAGTAGTAAGAGGAGCCTGTTGTCGTGCGGTTCGCAATCGTGAAACGCAAGGTCGAATGCCCATAGCGCACCCTCTCGATCCCCTTGGCCAAGTAGGGCAATTGCCGTCGCAATATACCCGATAGGTGACGGCTGAATCCTCAGAGACTTGATATGCTTGTGAGTGAACACGCGTATGGGCTGGGGAGAAGGCAGACTCACCTCCTTGCCATCCTCTATCGCCAGAGCAATATTGTTCAAACGCGCTCGTACAAGAGCGCGGCTTGCTAGCAGGTAGTGGTTAGGACTCGAAGTGCGGGTGATCTCCTCGGATAGCAGCATTTCGGTGTGTGCCGGATCGCCCTGTGTCCATGATTTTAGGGTCTCGTCGCTCACTTGCACGAGCGGAAGCTGAGCATGGGGTTGTCGATGGATTAAAACGTCGTAATGAAGATGCTCGCTTACACCACCGACGAAATATGTCAAGGGAAGAACATCTCTGAGGTTGTCAATTATGATATCCTTGCCAACACTGCATGCGAGATACCCCCCACTTGGTGAGAGAGCAATGCTCCTAATCTCGGCGGTGTATGAGATGATGCTACTGATCTGCTTGTGGGACACGCAATCCCATAGCGAAACTGAGGAACCTGCAGAACATGCAACAAATCTGCCGTTGGATGCTATGAATGCTCGAGACTCAGTTTCATGGATCCACCAATCTGAAGACGAGGACTTAGAAAAGTCGAAACAAGTGATTTTGCCTCTTCCCACTACGAAAAGTTGCTGGCCATCGGATGACCAGGCCAACGGAGCGAGTGGCGGATCGGCGCTAATTCGACCCCGACCACCTGAATCGAACAAGATATCGCCATTGTGGGTGCTGTAGACGCGGACACCATCATAAAACGAAGCGGTAGCAAACCGACTGCCGTCTGGGGAGAACTTGATACCACGAAGGTGACCTGGTGAGACGAGAGGAAACAAGTCGGTACCAGAAGTGATGCCGAATATCCGGGCAGTGTCGGTGACGGCCCAACTTGCAGTGACGACTTTAGTACAGTCGCTAGAGATGTCGACAGCGAATATATAAGCCTCGTGTTCTACGTGGAGCACCTTTTCGTGAGTGGCTGCGTTCCAGACGATCGCCTGATTTCCGTCGTCCCCAGACACGATCCACCGCCCATCCTGCGAAACGGCAATGGAACAGACCCATCCACTCCCTCGCATGGTTGGACCCTGTTCCTGTCCGTCTTCAATCTTCCATCGACGAATATAACCGTCTTGATGTCCTCCTAGGACTTGGGTTTCATCCACAAAGGCCACGGTGTATACAATATTCTGAGATGCAATCTCGATTCGATTCGCATCTTAACGTTTAAGCACCACAGCGGACTGTCAGTAGAGCCGCCTCAGCCTCTCTGACTGCTGGCACGCACCCATCGTCGTCGCTGGCAAGGCTACCAACACACCTCACCCTGCAGTTTAGAGGGGAAAGGAACGACAGGTATTTTTTATATGATTCTGCACGTTCCTCAAGCTATCGATGTATGGATCCGTTCGCACGATCAAAGTTACATCGTGATCTTCACTATCAAGATACCAACAAAAGATCTGGCAGTGCAGCATTCCTATTCCAGCAATGATCTCTGCGCTCGATTATACACCTTCCCAAGTTCCGGCGCTTTCGTTTGTACGAGGTCGCGCATGAGCGAGGGCTAGCAGAAACATGTCGAGGGCGTTGCGATGTATTGGCTCATGCCAGAAACATAACAAATGCGTTCATCGATGCCCTCTGCTTTGCGCTCCGTCCCGCCAAACCCTGGGTTCTTCGTATTCTCACACTCGCTGATGCCCTCATACCTCCACTTCCTCTCCGAACCCCGCCCACAAAACCAAGATCTTACGTGACGTTAAAACACCTGCAGCTCGCACCCCTGAAGTTCATCAGCAGGCTTCTCAACGTGTCCACCACCCTAGCGAGGTTGGTGAGGTGAATGCGACACGGCAGACGGCGGTATCGTGCCTGGCCAACTTCTCATCTTCGACACCCACTGAGGATGTCCAAAATATATTGCAGGGCACCAACTCGAAAGTAGCTGACCTGGAATCAATACACACACCGCACGTGCAATGCTTTCCTCTGTCCCGCTTCGGCAGACGTGATTGGGGTAATGACCATTGATCTTCGAGGTGTCATCCGTGGTAGACTCTCACTGTAAATGCATTTAGTGCATAAACGTGTGGAAGGCTGAATTATGCTCTACCATTGGTTTCAGATCTTCCTACACCCTCCAGTTCCCGCAATATGCCATCAGGGCGCATTGCATCCCGACTTTGAACTGCCTGTACCAAGGACTTGGGTACGTAGCTGTGGTCATCCAGTCGCCCTCAGTTCATATGATCGGATGATATCTCTCTGATCTACATATGTACCTCTAATGGCATTTGGAAAGCCACGAGGAGGTCGCAAGCTCCAGTGGAACTCTCAACGTTGCGATCGTTTGGAAGAGCTTCAGTTCGTTATCTCCGGCACGCAAAGATAGCCGCCCCTTTCTCTATGTTCCAGTCCTCGTTTGGAGGTGGTATTCTAGCCGCTGTTTGAAAGTGCACATCATTATGGAAAGGATGGGGACCGTGCTTGGAGTCCCCGGCGTTTGGGACGGCTTATTCGAAGAGGATAAGCCTTAGCGCAACGTCCACAATGCGCACTTCACCACCTCACTAACGTTCGTGCTGACCCTCGTTCCTTACGTCTTTCGAAGACGACTTCCTTGCTTTCTGCGGTAAAAACGTCATTTGAGATTAATTGCGTCTCCCTCACGACCTCCCTCTCCGAGATCGGTACCGAACTCCGGTGGAAGCCTCGACGTCGCGATCGTTTGGGAAGGGATCCAATTCGTTATCGCCCGCATGCAAACATAGCCGCCCCTTTCGCTATGTTTCAATCCTCGTCTGAAAGTTCTGGAAAGGCACATCATTATGGAAAGATGGGCACCGTGCTCCGAGTCTCAGACGTTTGGGATGGCTTACCTGAAGAGGATAAGCCCTAGGGTGATGTCTACGATGCGCACTTCACCGCCTCACTAAAGCTCGCTCTGACGCTTTTTCGTTATGTCTTTCGAAGACGACCTCCTAGTCTTCTGCGGCAAAAATGTCATTGGGGATTAATTACGTCCCTCCCACAACCACCCTCTCCGAGTTCGATACCAATAAACTCTGTTTTTTTTTTTTTGACATTCCTGCTGACGTATTTCACCTTTTTCCCGTGCAAATGGTTGGGCTCTTTGGCGCCGGTGCTGGTGGCCTCCATACTACATTGATAATGGACTTTCTTGGTATCGAGTTCGAGATCATAGCGGCTTCGGTATGATTACTAGGTGTGCACTTCATCATCTAGGTGTGCCACATGGGATCAGATTCTGATCATGCTTCATCTCTCAGGATGCTGAAGCAATGGTTTACCCCTTTCCGAGAGTACATCCACAAGTGAGGTCATCAACTGGTGCGGGCCTCTTAATGGCAGTAGCTGGAGGTACGACCGCTCATTGACAGAGTCGGCCCCTTCGTCGGTGGTGTTCGCGAAGGTTAGTAGTAGAGATGTCGATTAGAAGTGTACAGCGTGATAATTTAGTCCTTCGCCTGACCATCCACTGAGCCTGGTTCTGTAGTGTCAGAATCTGGACAGCGGTCCCGGGATGGCGAAAGTTATCGATACAGAAGGCAATCATGTCCGTTTCGGGGAGAATCAAGTCTGTATCCCCAGTTCGAGACTCGGTCATTACTGTCGCCTCCAATCTTCCAGCAGGCAAGGTACGACCGAAACCAGTTGGCAAGTGAAGACCGGCGTACTAGCTCGCACGATTTCTCACCTTTGTCATCGTCCATGACACATGTATATGAATATCTCTCCACCTCGAAGTTATCAGGTACTAAGTAGATAGTATTACCACGAGCGCTCTTGAGAGTTCGGTGTCCCTCTCACGTCACAAGCAAAACAATGATAACTGCACGAAAAACAAAACAAACGAGATAGGACGAAAAGTGGATCAACTCTAAGAAAACCAGCAGCCGAGCCCAAACTCTGCACACAAATTACAGGATTTCCAAGACCTTTGCTTGAATACTCTTGCGGGTGATGTCGGTTGCAAGCCCCGGGACTACAATCTCATACTCTGTAGCGACCCTCTTGTACTCTCCATTCGGCTGCTGTATGAGAAGCAATGCATTGAACGGTTGTCCAAGGCGAGCAATCATCTGTAGTGCTCGGACATAGCCACCAACCCGAGGCGCGGTGGCGACAAAGTGTGATGGCGCAACTTCATCCGATCCGTCGTCACTATTCGGATCCAAGTCAGTGTCGGTGTCGGACTCCGAATCACCTTCCCCAGTGACCTCACTACTCGGTCCTCGGATATGACGAATCCACGGGTGCGCGAAGACGATTTTCTTCTGCTTCTCTAGCGTGAGATCATCCGCGGTCGTGAACTCCACATTTCCAACCCCAGATACCTTGGCACGATATACCTTCGCATTGCTACTACCTCCCTCCTGTATACTGAGTCTTCTGACGGAGAAGACGATGTAAGGAAGATGCAGACGGCGGGCTGCAAAGCGGGCAGGTGGGAGACGGTTGATCTGATTATAGATGCTTAGGGCTACTTCCTGGGACAATTTGCCTCGTAGCTCCGTGACGTGAGTTTCCATTTCTTCCCCCACGAGTGATGAAGGGTGGTAAGGAGTTTGGTTGTAAACGGAAATAGAAGCCGGAAGACAACTGTTGTATGATGAAGACTTCCCTGACCACGCAAGCACGGTGACATCGCCAAAGCGGGTCACGATTTCCTCAAGGAGATGTCCGAGAGCATCAGCTCCTTCGCCGTAGTGAGGCCGGATATCGGACTTGAATATCCCAATAAGTGAGTATGCGACATCCTCCTCAACTGTCGCACTTCGCGTCGAAGCGAGACGAAGCTTCTCGCGTATCGCGAGATCGTTTGGAGAGAATGTGGTGATAGTGCCGTGGTGAATCTTAATGGCATCGGCTAGTTCTTGCATGATTTCCGGGGATTACTTGTGGTTGTCGCTGGTATTGCCGAGGTACGGTTTCCACTCGGAGTCATAGAAAAAGGGGACTTTTGGCACGAGAAGCTCTTGCAGGGTCCATGCTCGTGTCATCCATAAGCTACGCGTAAGGTCCCCAGCACTGGATGGATGAGCAACGCCGGCGAGGAACACAAGCGTGACTGCCGAATCAGCGTACCATTTGTACATAGATGTAAGAGATTGATTGAGAATTGAGCTAGTGGACTTGTCGATACAACAAGTATCTGACCATGCCCAATTGTGACCGCGTCTGCGCGCCTCCTTGCAGAAATTGCGCAACTTCTCATTCAAGGAAGTTTCGGGAAGGCCCCACACCGATTTGACTGCGCTAACCTCCTGGAGTGACGGCTCATTCCCCTGCCATGCGTGAGAGAACATAACGTATGCGAAAAACCTTGCAGCAAGTTGTCGGATCCGCTCATTATCCAGTTTTCTTGTCATGGATGAAACTAGCTCTTTGAACGACGCATCAGCTTTGAAGATACGCATCCGCTCAAGAGCGTCGCAAAGGCAACCAGTGGTGACATCGATGACGACGAGAGGACAACTCTTGAGGATCTCGCGAGAGATAGAATCGATAGCCGTGATCGCCTGGGATGGAGATGTGTAGTTCTTACGCAGTTCTGCGAAACCGTCATTTGTGTATATTAGATTCACAAAGGAAGTACGTACGCCTGATTTCAGGGTCATGGGACTGTTCGATCGCATGCAGCACAGACTCGAAAGCATCAATCGCTCCGTCATACTGTTTGGCTCCGTGAAGCGCCGCGTACTTGGCCTCATAACACCAAGGGTTAGAGGGGTCCGCTTTCACTGCCTATGTAGCAATTTTAGGGAACCGACTCATACAAGAAGGATACCGTGCGTACCCCGTTCGCATCCTGTAATGCATCCTCCCACAACCCTTTTGCCGCCCGAGCTCTGCTGCGCTTCACAAGCAGACCTGCCGGACTTGCTGGACTGAGAGACAACGCCGCGGGGTACTGTGCAAGCGCATCATCATGGTTTGCTGAATCCAGTGTTTTATCGCCATTGCGGTCGAGTGTCATAACACATTTTTGGACGAAATCTAATGATGGACGTTACCGTGTACATCAATAAGACTAGTGGTAATGAGATGTACCTGCGATCCAGTCTGCAGTCGATTTGTTCCTTTGGATCTCCTCGTCTGATGTACTGATGATGTTGAGGAGAATCTCCACCGCTTCGGTTGTACATCCTTCAGCATAGAGGATTTCACATTGACGTTGCTGAGCAACGATGTCCAGTCCAATGAAACTCCATTGAAATATCTCCACGGAGGATTAGATTGATAGGCAGTAACGGCAGAAGACCTACGAGAGATATCGTCGTCAGAGGAGGACACTGTTTGTCTTCTGGGGCTAGGTTCTTCGCGCGTTCGATCAATGGTATCGCACGTTCGTAATTTCCCTTCTTCATGTACATAATGGCAAGGACCTAGGGAATGTATCAGCGGCGACAGTTGCAGGTCTACATCACACGAAGCACGTACCCGTGTGTAAAGGTAGGTGGCATCGTTATCGCTGTCATTATTTGCTCTCGCACCAAGGAGTTCTACACGTGTTACCGCATCTTCTTGGTTTCCGGATTCAAACACGAGGATTGACTGAGCAAACACGGATTGAATAAGAGAACGAAACGATCTAGATCGGCTCACGCACATTCAGTAGTAAGAGAAATCTGATATCACCCAACTCGCAATCATGAAAGGCAAGGTCGAATATGCGTAGTGCACCCTCTGGATCGCCCTGTCCAAGTAGGGCAACTGCCATTGCAATATACCCAATAGGTGATGGCTGAACCCTGAGGGATTGAGATGCTTATAAGTGAACACGCGGGTGAGGTAGTGAGAAGGTAGACCTACCTCCTTGCCGTCCTCTATCGCAAGCGCTACATGTTTCAAATGCGCTCGTACAAGAGCACGGTTGGCTAGCAGGTGGTGGATAGGAGTTGAAGCGCTGGTCATCTCCTCGGATAGCAGCATTTCAGTGTTCGTCAGATCGCTCTGCGTCCATGATTTTAGGGTCTTGCCACTAACTTGTACGAGCTGAGGCTGAGCAACATAGATTTGCCAACGGATTAAAGAGTTACATAGCACAATGAGGACGCTCACTTACACCACCGACGAAATAATTCAAGGGAAGGACATCTCTGAGATTGTGAATTGTGATTGTCCCGCCATCGAACCCACATGCGAGATACCCCCCACTTGGTGAGAGAGCAACGCACCAGATATCGGTAACGTGTGTGGTGATGCTGCCGATCTGCTTGTGGGACACACAATCCCATAGCGAAACTGATTTGCCTGATTTACTATTGCGCAGAGGATTGTGGACTCAAGGGCAATATGGCAGAGCACTTGCCTTTAGGTTTCAGTTGGTGTTGGTCTTGGTAGGTAGGAACGTAGTTCTGAGAGAGGATGATATAGAGTGAGCTCTGTATTCCGCTTGTTACATTCTGTGGTGTATCCTACAGGGTATATATACCTTTATGGTGCGCACGGACCAGGTGTGTCTGCACCTACGATAGAACTACTATATTTGTAAGTAAGAGGACCTTCCATATAGGAGCGTCTCTGTCTTTCTACTAGGAACGTGTCAACCGGTAATCCGGGAGAATAGAACGTATCAGAATAGTATGGAACAACTATTCTTAGAACAACAATCACATGTGTGATGACGATAACCGGTAACGGATAATCGGTATTTCCAACACTCCCCCTCGCTCTAGATAGGTTGGTTTACCAATCCTAATGACGAGCGATTTTCTTCAAACTTCTGCCAGGTTAAGGACTTGGTTAATCCATCAGCCCTTTGTCGAGTAGTATTAACATATTCAATGGCGAACAAGCCTTCTTCAACACATTCGCGAACAAAATGCCATTGTATATCGATGTGTTTTGAACGTCCATCTGAGACTGGGTTTTCAGCAATAAAGCGTGCACCCATATTGTCACAGTAGAGGATAGTTTTATCCATCTTGAAGGATAACTCTTTGAAGAGCATGTCTAGTGTCGTGCCGACTTTTGGCCCGTTACCGCTTTCGCCTTTCCGCCACTTTCCCGTACCGACTCTTCGCCGCCACTCGCATGCCCACTGCTACGCTTCCCGCCGTCGCTCTCGTAATACGTACAACGCACGTACGCTACAGGACCGCTGTCCTTGTGGACAAGTCCACAGACTTTGTTATACGGTACGCTTACATATATGTTTCCCTTTTTGGATATGCTTTGGATCTCGGAACGAGATCCAGTGGACTTCTTTTCATTTCCGTACTTTTACCTTTTTACTTCACAGCACGTGACCTCACGTCGCGACGCGACACGACTCATAATGAAGGATGGATTCCATCCCCAGTTATGACTCGACGCTCGCAGAGAGCGTGTTGTGTACGCGACCTCTACAAACAGACATTACCGCCCTTTACCTACTGTAGTAAGTAGTACATAGAAAGGCACTGTCGACTGCAGGGTATATAAACCGTGCAGGATTCGACAGATGCTCCTTGTACTTTACTCTACCTAACAACCTCCCTGGTAAAGGGTCTATATACTCTCTACCTCTGTTCGTTGGGCATAAACCCGCGACTGACACGGTTGTAAAGGGTGTCCCTGACGAACTTATCCAAGTCCGTCATACCTGCAAGAGGTCCGCCTTGTCCGGCTCGCCTATTGCCTCCCTCAGGTCCGACTTCATCGCAAGATCAAGTCATTAAATCGCGCACATCGGCCCGCGCTTTGGAACAGCGCGTTATCAGCCGCCGCGGCACGACAAAAGAGTAAAGTACCCCTCTTCGCTCCCTGTCTGACCCTTGTACCCGGATAGTCCCTGGTCTGGGATATCGGCAGGTGGTACAAGTGAAAGTCGACATACCTGAAGAGTACTCAACACTCGCTCGCCCTGTATCGGTGCTACGAGATACAGCTCCCCTAGAGGTAGCAGCTGAAAATCAACTGACCCCGATATTGTTCCACCCGAGCACCCCAACAACAATCATCATCTTCCCTTTGCAAGCGTCAGCCACCCAGAGGTATAAGGCCTAGAGACTGAAGAGTAACTTGCGTTGAGAACAGGTCTGCTACCTGTGTCAAGACACGAAGTGAATCCCAGTGAAGGCATCCCGGTGGTAGCCCTCGATAGCAAGACCCGTAACCAGTCGGGATAACTTCAAGATCGAAGGCCCAGTAAAAGCGAATCTTAACTTGAAGGCCTCGCAAACCTTAAAGTTCAGAAGATTCGTGACTCGTATTAAAGAAGCCCGGAAACAAAGAAATCTGCTAAAGTGTCTTCCGAAGCGGGATCATCAAAGTTCCATCCTCGCGGGCAACCCCCTAAAGTCCCCCCGCGTTCCAACACTACCGCAGCACCAGAAAAACTCGAACGTACTGCCTCTGCGCAACGTTTTCAACCCTATCCGGTAACGAGTCCAACAAAGTCAGAAGGAGGAGAGGGTAACCAGGCCCAGACCTCACAAGAAGAAGTCAAACCGACTCAAACACAGTTTACCCAGTTCCGAGAACCGGAGCCATTAGCCGGAAGGAAAATCGAAGAAGAAGAAACACACACAGCCCTAACTAAATCAGCTTCGACTTCCCTTGACCTAAACATGGCCGGTCCCGGAGAACAAGAACGTATCGCCGCCCTAGCGGATCAGCTTCAACAATTTGCCAGTACCACCGACCCCTTCGCAGGAAAGACCGTTGGAAATGTCAAAGAACTAGTGCAGTGGTATGAAAGCCTAACCGGCCACACCGGTCTGGCTTTCCCCGCCTATACAATCCCAAGAACCAACGTAGCCGAAGAAAAGGCCCCTGAAGGAAGGAGCGTCGATCGAAAGGAGCTCGGCTTAGGAAAGCCCCTCCCATTCGATGGAACCAGTGGCAAGTTCGAAGCGTGGATCGCATCTGTTAACAACTATCTCAACCTCAATCGCCATGTCTACGACACCGACGAAAGAAAGATCGGTTTCGCTTTATCTTTCATGAACCAAGGAGCCGCTATACACTTCGCCGAAAATTACCTCAAAGAACACACCACCGTCGCAGGCGATGTCTACATCTACAATAGCTGGACTACCTTCCTTCTCAAGTTACGAAAGATATTCAAGGTCGGAGACACCGAGGCGTTGGCCTTCCTCAAAATGGCCGAAATCAAACAAGGAGATATGCCGTTAGCAAAGTATATCGGCGAGTTCCTCGATCTCATCACTAGAGCTTCGATATCACGAGATGATCGACAAGCCGGAGTCTATTTCGGGAAAGGCCTAAACAACCGAACTACCGAATGGATCTTACGATCCGGGAAAATCCCTCAAACAGTTCAAGAGTGGATTGATGCGGCCGTCGATGCTCAAACTGCGAAAGCAAGTCTCGGAGTATACAACGAATGCCTAACCAAGGATGATCGAGAAGTTCTACATATGTATCAAGATGAAGGAACCTCACACAGAAAAACTCAAGCACGTGACCCATACGCAATGGACGTGGATCGGCAAAAGAAATCTGTATACCGACCACCCCAGAAAAGGAAACCGGACCCCTATCGGTTCCGAGAAGTACGTATGGAAAGTAAAGGAGAGTGTTTCCGCTGTGGAGGAAAAGGACACTTCAGGAAAGACTGCAAGTTATCAGAAGGACAAAAGCTTGTCCGAGAAGTCAAGGCCTCCTATACCGCCGAGGAGTTTCAGAAACTCAGAGAGGCGATGAATGGAAAGGAGGATTTTTAGAAAACTCTCTTGGTGCCACCCCGACCGAAGAGAGTAGATGTACGTTCCGATCGTTTCGTGCCCCAGAATTAATGTCTGTAATCCATATCAATGAATTCCCCTCTGTGAGGGCGATCACTGGCACACTATTCCTTACGGAACGGAACGAGGGGGAAATAAGGGCCGTTATCGACAGCGGTGCCGAATGCAATGCTATAAGTCGAGAGGTGGTTGCAAGATACCGTCTGGAGACTAAGAAAATCAAACACCCATGGTCGCCACGAAGTTTCGAAGGGTCCTCAGAACAAGTTATCGACTCCGTTGCCCTGTTCACGGGCAGAGTTCATGGGAGACATTTCAAGATCTCCGCATACGTCATGACCCTCAAAAATGAAAGCGTGCTACTAGGCATGCCGTGGCTCCAGCAAGCTCAGCCGGTCGTTGATTGGGTGGCCAGGAAAATAGTAGGATGGGGAACTCCAGAGGTCGCAAGTCTATCAATAAACCGAACTTTGATTTCGACACAACTGGAGGCTCAAGTAAAACACGAAGAGGTTTCTCTCCCAAAAGAGTATAATGCCTATCAAGAAGTATTCTCAGAAAATTGCCCCCTACCTCCCCACCGACCCGGCTACGACCATACCATCAAACTTGATCCGTCTAAGGACCTAAAGACATATAAACCAGCCAAGATCTACCCGTTGTCCCGAGACGAGCTACAACTGCTCGACGAGTTTCTCGAAGAAAACCTACAAACCGGGAAGATCGAGAAGGTCCAGAATACGGACGTGTTAATAGTACCGCCAGCCCCGGTCTTCTTCGTCGGAAAGAAGGATGGCAAGAAAAGGCTCATCCAAGATTACCGACAGCTCAACTCATTCACCATACCCGATCGATACCCCCTACCACTTGTAAAGCCAATTCTTGACGAACTGGTCAAGTCCAAATTTTTCGCAAAGTTCGATGTTCGATGGGGTTTCACAAACATCCGAGTTGAAAGCGAAGAAGACGTGCTGCTAGGTTCTTTCGTTACCCCCCGAGGGGTATTCAAGCCCACTGTAATGTTCTTCGGCCAAAACAACGCACCCCCTACCTTCCAAAGGTATATGGATGGAAAATTCGGACAACTACGAACGTCCAAGAAGGGAGTCATCTACCTAGATGACGTTACCATCCACGCCAAAACGCGCGAAGAGCTGAAGAAGAATATTAAGGAGTTTCTGGAGATCGCGAAGAAGGAGAATCTACGGCTCAAGTTATCCAAATGCGTATTCGAGGCCGAAGAAATAGAATTTCTCGGATATATCATACGCCACGGGCAGTACGAAACTGCGCCGGTCAAGGTTGAAGCCGTAAAGAATTGGAAAACCCCCGCCAACCTCCACGATGTTCGGCAGTTCCTCGGGTTTTGCAACTTCTATCGCCAGTTCATCCCTTCGTTCGCCATGATCTCGAAACCACTACACGAGTTAACGAAGAAAGACTTTCCCTGGAAATGGGGACCCGCACAGGAAGAGGCCTTCCAGAAATTAAAGACCTATATGTGTCAAGCCCCTGTCCTACGGCTACCCGATTTCGACAAACCATTCGAGGTGTATACAGACGCCTCCAAACTAGGCACAGGCGCCGTGCTATGTCAAAACTTCGAAGGAAGTCTACATCCTATCGCATACCTTTCTCAATCGCTCCAAGGAGCTGAACAAAACTATCAAGTATACGATCTAGAGATGCTAGCTGTCGTACGCGCCCTAAAAGCCTGGAAACATTACTTGTTGTCTCCTCCCGAGGATACTATCATCCATACCGACCACGAAAACCTCACCTATTATCGGGAACCACAAAACTTAACCGGAAGACAAGCCCGCTGGCTTGCCTACATTCAAGGTTTCCCACTCAAGTTCAAACATAATCCTGGTCGAAGAATGATAGTTCCCGACACCCTCTCTCGTAATCCTGCCTTCAGTCCAACGACCCCGGTGGAAACCACGGTACTCCCACCGTCGATTTGGCTAAAGGAGGGGGGTGAACCCGCAAAAAACGACCCTACTCCCGTCGAAACCACAACAAAAACCGCCCTACACTCCAACAAGAAGGAGCCTTCGACGGTGAAAGTCCCAAAGGATCACAAAAACCTCCCCACCAGGAAACCAGGCATCTTACGAGTATCACAAGAGCCATTCGACGAAATAAAGAACTCGTCGAAGGAAGACAAAAGTTACGTCATCATTAATGAACAAGGGGAAAACGTTATCGAAGACCCCACTTCTGGCATCAAGACCAAAAATGGAAGGATTTACGTTCCTCCGAAAGCCCGAAAGAAAACGCTATTGGACTTCCACGATCACCCGTCAGCAGGTCATCCCGGCGTCCGAGCTATGAGCTCCGCCATGAACAAACACTGCTTCTGGCCCGGAATGTGGAAGAGTATCTGAGAATACATCAAGGGCTGCCCTACATGCCAGTCAACAAAGGTCGTTCGACAAAGTCATCCCCCGCCGTTACAACCAATCGAGTCCAAGACGCCGCTACCCTTCAAACAAGTTTCTATGGACTTCGTAACCGACCTACCCTCGTCCCACGGACACGACTCCATCCTCACGATTGTGGACCATGGTCTCACCAAGGCCGTCAAACTGCTCCCATGCAATAAGTCTATCGATTCCGAAGGCCTCGCAGACCTATGGCTACAATACGTATATCCCCACTATGGAATCCCCGAATCAGTCATCTCGGATCGAGGACCGCAGTTCGTCAGCGCATTCACGCAAAGTCTCTATAAGGCGTTACGAATCAAGCCGAAATACTCATCCGGATACCATCCACAAACCAATGGAGAGGCCGAACGTGTCAACCAGGAAGTGGAAGGATACCTAAGGATGTACTGCGCGGAGAAGCCAAATGACTGGAGCAAGTACCTTGCGCTCGCAGAATTCGCGCACAATTCAAGGACCCACTCCACTCATGGACAGACTCCGTTCTACCTGCTCTATGGATATGAGCCGGACCCATATCCATCAGTACACACGTCAAAGGCCCCACAAGTGGAAGAACACCTGGAAGCCCTTGCGCTCGCGCAGGACGCGGCATTAATCGCTCACAAGAACACCGCGGAAAAGATGGCTTCATCAGGACCCGATCCTCTGACGTATCAACCACCGATCAAAGGACAGCTTGTTTGGTTGGACGCGCGTGATCTAAAACGCGATCAACAGTCAACAAAACTTGCTCCAAGACGAGTGGGACCATTCCAGATCAAAGAAGTCCTTTCAAACGTAACCGTGCGCCTAGATCTGCCCGATCATTGGCGGATTCATCCGGTATTTCATACGTCAAGGATCTTTCCGTATCACGAAACTGCCGAATACGGTCCAACACCGCCACCCCCACTTCCGGATCTGATCGATGATGTCCCTGAATGGGAAGTCGAAGCAATCCTTAATCACAAGGAAGTAAAAACATGCCGAGGTGTAAAGACGCGTTATTTGGTCAAGTGGAGCGGATACGGACATGCAAGCAATACTTGGGAACCCGAAAGCAATCTAGTAAACGCGGAGGAATTACTCGAAGAGTATAAAAGAAGCCGTCGTAAGCCCCCAGAGTCTCAGCAACGAACTCGCAGATCCTCTCGTCGAAAACAACGAAACTAGATGTCCTACTCCGACGATGAACATAATTCCGAGTCACGTGAATACCTACTGGACTCATACATCTCCTACGACGATGCCGACTACGATTTCTCCCCGTTTTCATCACCCGTCTCCCAAGTATCCGCACCGCCAGCCGACTCCATTGCGGCCTCAATCCAATCCCTTTTCGACCCCAGTGTCGAGATGCCCCGTAACCCCCACTCCAGTGTCACCGTGCGCACCCTCTCTAAGGGAAAGCGAAAGGCGTCCCCCAGAACGCCCAGAACGCGCCCATATCCCGAGCCGGTCTACCGACAGACCTGTAACACGCCACCCCCTGAAGCAACTCCCACCTCTTACCCCACTACATCCGATGACCCGGCAGGTAGAAACCCGCCAGCCACGTCCCAGAACCCCTATGCTCCTGCAGCAAGGACCGCCCCCGCAGCCCTCCTCTGCCAACCAGAGGACTATGAAGGCTATGTTCGGATCCTTGAGAAATTCGACGAATGGGTCATCTACGGATGGGATGTCGGCGACGACAGTGACTATCTCAGGATGCTGTCCCAGATCTACGGAAGCATCGAACTTACAGTCCACCACACCGCCAACGTCTTAAAGGCAGGTGACGTCGTCGTTGATGAAGAATCAAAGGGAACTGTGTTTATGGAATCTGAAGGAATGAAGGTCATCGAGGAAACCCACAACATGCTCATCTCGCTCATCAATATTGTCCATGTTCACTTTGGCCCATCCCTCGTTAAATCCTTTCGGTCGTTTCGCAGCTGCCTCCCCGAACATCTCCCACATCCTCAGGTCTCCGGTAGTCCCTCCAACGGTGGAGCCAATGAAATTGGTTCAAACGTTGAGGAACGAAAGGAGGTTCCTGGACCAAACGATGCGTCAGCCGCTGGAGAGAGCTCAATTCAAAGAGACCGAGAAGGGACTGATTACGGACGACAAGAGAAGATACCAGAACCCGAGATATCATCCGTCAGAGTGGGAACACCTTCAGTACCTGGCCTCGATCAGGAAAAGAAGAGCGGTGAATCGTCTGCAGAAGGGCTCCTACAGAGCGAAGAAGGATCTATTCTCCCGGGAGTTCGATGGCTTGCCATTGATCGAAGAAGAGAAGAGGAAGAGAGCGCCGGTAGAAAGTTCCTTCGACTTGCCGCCCAGATACTTGGAGAAAGGTGCGACGACCCGTGGACAGAGGAGGAAGAAAGGATCGACCGCTGGAGAGAGTTCTTGCTCAAAGTCTATGACACTCGAGGCTACTGGAAGTACGATCTATTCAACGCCTCGTATGCAACGCAGGCCCTCCCGGCAAAGCCTTTCTACCCTCTCGAATCCAACGACCGACTTCGCCTCGAGCTCGGGGGAAGGGTCCAACTCGACCCTCTCCACCCCCTCTATAAACATACTTGCCTCGACTGTCGAAGACTTGGACATTGGTCGTGCCGCAACGGAAAGGGGTCTAAATGGACTGACCCTCATGGACGTCCTATTGGACCATCCAAGGGAAATGCCGGAAATCGACGCTCTTGAATGGTTGATTTTCCAGGACCTGGATAGTTGGTGAGGCCACCAACCTCCTTTTCAAGGGGGGGGGTGATGTCGTGCCGACTTTTGGCCCGTTACCGCTTTCGCCTTTCCGCCGCTTTCCCGTACCGACTCTTCGCCGCCACTCGCACGCCCACTGCTACGCTTCCCGCCGTCGCTCTCGTAATACGTACAACGCACGTACGCTACAGGACCGCTGTCCTTGTGGACAAGTCCACAGACTTTGTTATACGGTACGCTTACATATATGTTTCCCTTTTTGGATATGCTTTGGATCTCGGAACGAGATCCAGTGGACTTCTTTTCATTTCCGTACTTTTACCTTTTTACTTCACGGCATGTGACCTCACGTCGCGACGCGACACGACTCATAATGAAGGATGGATTCCATCCCCAGTTATGACTCGACGCTTGCAGAGAGCGTGTTGTGTACGCGACCTCTACAAACAGACATTACCGCCCTTTACCTACTGTAGTAAGTAGTACATAGAAAGGCACTGTCGACTGCAGGGTATATAAACCATGCAGGATTCGACAGATGCTCCTTGTACTTTACTCTACCTAACAACCTCCCTGGTAAAGGGTCTATATACTCTCTACCTCTGTTCGTTGGGCATAAACCCGTGACTGACACGGTTGTAAAGGGTGTCCCTGACGAACTTATCCAAGTCCGTCATACCTGCAAGAGGTCTGCCTTGTCCGGCTCGCCTATTGCCTCCCTCAGGTCCGACTTCATCGCAAGATCAAGTCATTAAATCGCGCACGTCGGCCCGCGCTTTGGAACAGCGCGTTATCAGCCGCCGCGGCACGACATCTAGCCATTTAATTTGCCTGGCAGAATCGCACATTGCCATATACTCGGCTTCAGTAGAAGAGAGAGCGATTGTCTTTTGTTTTCGGGATCTCCACGAAATAAGAGAGTTGCCATAATACATGGCAAAGCCGGTAGTTGAATGACGAGTGTCCTTATTAGAGGCCCAATCGGAATCCGCAAAACCATAAATTCTAGCTTCGTTTCCATAGTAATGAAGGCAGAGGTTCGGAGTGGATGCCACATATCGAACTATGTGCAATGCCTGTTTTAGATGAAGATCGGTTGGATTTGACATATATTGCGACATTCGGATAACCGAGAAAGCAATGTCTGGTCTGGTTCCCAGAGCCATATATAAGAGTGATCCTATAACCGATTGAAAACGAGAACGAAGTTGAGAATTTGACTGGTATTTCTCAGGAGCTTTTTCAGGAATATATCCAGAGGGTAAAGGTGTGCGAACAGATGTCGCATGCTCCATTCCGAATCGTTTAACGACCTTTTGGACATATGGGATTTGGTCTAACCAAATTTCATTGGTTCGGCGATTTCTTCTTATTTGGATTCCAAGATATTCTTTTACTTTGCCTAGATCTCTAGACTCCCATATTTTCATGAACTCGTCTTTCTTTTTCTTGAGTAGATTCTTGTGTGAAGCGAGGAAAAGTCCATCGTCGACATACACCAAGAATATTACAGTTCCGGCTTTCGATTGGTAATAATATACACCGGCATCGACTTTTGATCGGAGGAAACCCATCCGAAGGAGTGATTGATGTAGTTCTTTGTTCCACGAGAGTGCTGCTTGCTTTAAGCCATATAGTGCTCGCAGCAACCGATATACTTTGTGCTCTTGACCTTTGACTTTAAATCCTTCCGGTTGTTCCATATAAATTTCCTCATCTAGCTTGCCATATAAGAAGGCAGTTTTCACGTCTAATGCTTCCATTTCCCAATTGTGCTGCGCTGCGTGAGCTAGGAGGATTCGCACTGTTTCCAAGCGTGCGACCGGGGAAAAAGTATCTTCGAAGTCTATCCCATACTCTTGAGTAAAGCCTTTAGCTACTAGTCTGGCTTTGTGACGACCGTCGCTTTTAATAGCGTAGACCCATCTTGACTTGACCAATTTACGTCCTGGAGGAGGATCCACTAAAGTCCAAACTTTTCTTTCTTCGATCGATTTAAGTTCATCCTTCATTGCGTCAAACCAAAGGGTTTGTTCAGTTTTTGGGAGTTTTAACACATCCCTAAACTGTTCCGGAGCTTGTTTAATTCGCGCAGCTAATAATATCACGAATGAGGCTTCTTTGGTCTCATCGGTTTGTGCTTCCGGAAAACGCGAAGGTCCTGCTTCTGGTTGTGTTTCCTCTGTTGTTTGAGGCGGATCCCGCTGAGGATGCTTTTGTCTGATAGCTTGGATGCTATCATCAACCATTTTGTGAATAGCATCTCGTTTCTCTCGAATCTCCTTTTCGATTTCGACCGGATCTCTTCATTCTCCATAAACATTTCCAGGTCGTCGTGGAGGAATTCTAATTCGAGGAATTCTCGGATTTTCACGAGCAATAACGAGAGGTCTTCTAGGTTCAGCAGGTACATTGAAGGGTCTATGAGGATGTTGTACCCATTCATTTCTTATTTGTGGTACATTTCGATCGGTACGCGGATTTGCCCTTGGTGGGAAGTCCCTTGGTGGTATATGCGGATTTCCAGCATCCTGGTCATCATCACCATTATTCCGCAGTGGGTCATTGTCATTGTTTGGAGTTTGTGGTCGAGATTGGGGTCTCTTGTCCATTGGCTGATCAGGCCCATTATCCATCCAATCATCGTTGGTAGGCACGTTAGTTTGTATTGGTTCTTGGTTCGTCACAGGGATAAGGTCTGAGTTATCGGATTTGTGTTCCTTTCCTAAATCCGTACTACAAAAAGGAAAAACTTCTTCGGCAAATTTTGTGGTTCTAGCAACTATAACTTTCTGGCCATGTAGGAACCGATATCCTTTGGTATTAGGTTCATAGCCAAGGAAAATCATTTCCAAGGCATGAGGTTCCAACTTATCTTTCCGTTGATCTTTGGGAATCCATACATAGGCCAAGCATCCAAAGACTCGGAAGTATGATATGTCGGGGATTTTGCCTAAGAACAACTCGCACGGTGTCTTCCAAAGGGATCTCCTCAATGGAGTGCAATTATAAACATGTAAAGCAGTATCGAAGGCAAAATTCCAGTATCGTTTGGGTACACAGGCATGATGTCGAATCGATCCAGCCTTTTCAAGAATAGTTTGATTAAAGCGTTCAGCTCGACCATTTTGTTGTGGTTGGTCCGCAATGGACAACTCATGAACAATGCCTTTGGAGTTGAGGAGCGATTTAAATTCAGTACCCATGAACTCTCCCCCTCGATCCGAATGGAAGGTCTTTAAAAGATAACCAGTTTGTCGTTCAACGATGGATAACCAATCGCGAAAACGAGACAGAGTGTCGGATTTCAATCGAAGATAAAGGCAAAAGCCAAAGGAGGAGAAGTCGTCAAGGAGGGTAAAGACATAGCGTGCTCTATAATAGGACTCAACAGGCAACTCGAGTAGATCGGCATGAACAAGTGCCAGTGGAGCAGAAGCTCGCTTGGAAGAGGCATGAAAGGGATCAGAGGACATTTTGCCAGAGGTACATCCACGACAGGTAGGTAAGGATTTCGCGATTAGCTCAGCAGGAAATCCAGAAACATGGCGAGAACAGTTTTTGATAACAGAAGTGCCTGGGTGTCCAAGGCAGTTGTGCCAAAGAGTGTATTTATCCAATTCAATAGTCCCTAGGTCTACGGTTTTTATGGCGCTGGAGGAATGGATGGGGACTCCATAGAACCAGTGCAACCGCGAAGTAGACAAGCATGTCGCCTTGAGGACTTCACGACCATCGGGAGTACGGATCACCTCGTGCGTTTTCGTTGCATAACTCTTATATCCAGATTTTAAGAGTTGATTTCATGAACATAGGCGTTTGGAGAAGTCTCCATGGATTACGTCTCGTAATGTCAGGTAGTTGTTGGATTCCAACTTTAATATAACGGTTCCTTTTCCGTACAATTTAACAGGTTCATGTCCAGCGGTATGTCTGAAGGCTGGTTTAGGAAACGGCTTGTAGCTCATAAAATCAGCACGACAAGGGGTCACATGATTTGTGCATCCCGAGTCTAACATCCACATACAGTTTTTAGATTTGTTCCTGTCAGCGTGATTGGTTTCCAAATCACAAGGATAAGCGTCAAAAACATCGTCATTAATACCGTAAGAGAAGCCAGAGGCACCCTCTATAGTAGGGTCCGGTTCGTAGTCATCAGGAAGCTGTACATATCGTATAGGTTTGGGATATTTATGCTCGGATACCGAAGCATGAAACTCTTGTAAGGATACCGTTACTCTAGGACGGTTACGCCTAGATCCCTTAACCTTTTTACAAACGCTTTGTACACATTCCTTTCTCTCATCAACAGTGCCGTGTGTGGAGGTATTTTCCATTCCACTTCCGGATCTATTAATACCAGGATTGGTGTGGGAGGACTCATTGACTCGGTTTCCGAAGTCAACAGATGTCCATCTCCTCCTCTCCAAAGTTTGAAGACCACGTTGTGCGGCCAGATCCGGTAGTACCCGTAAACGTAATTGGGATACTGTTCGAAGGCACATATCACATTGGCAAGGCAGATTAACAACGGTTCCAGGAAGAGCTTCATCAACATACTCAACTGTTTGTGATTCTTCGTTCTGAAGAACCGGGACAGGAGTTATTTCGTCATCAAACTCTTCAAAACGGGAGGCATCGTCGATAGTGTTTTGTAGGTTTATATGATAAGACTCGTAGCCTTCATCATATTGTCCGTCGTATTGGTCATACTGATCGAAATCCTGGGATTCCTCAGGTTCGTCTGTATAATCTGCTGTGGCAAACCTGCCACGACCACGACCGCGACCACGAGATCGATGTGCACGTTGTTTTCCCTTAGACTGTCCTTGAGTTTGTTGTTGTTGATTTTGGGGAGGATATGGTGTTCCACTTCGTGGTGGAAAACTTCCTCGACCTCTGAAACTTCCTCTTCCTCTGATATTTTGTTGCCTGTCAATGTGTTGTTCGGTTGGATGGTTTCCGCGGCATTTTCAGCAACGCGGTGGTTTTGAGAGACGGTTGATGAGCGGTTGTGAAGAAATCCTTGATGAACCGGCTTCAACATTATTGGTTTCTAGTTTTGGCAAATTAGATTGCCCAGTACGATGTGACGCTAACTCTTTTAATCTTGGAACGACGTCTGCCATTTTAAGATCTTGGGTTTTGACCGAGGATAAAATATTGGTAGGACCAGCTCCCCATTTTTCGGTAAAGGCTCCACAAAGCATCATGCATTGGACTGGTTCGGATAGAGTAATATTTTGGGTTGCAAGCGACCCGAGTATCATGTTCACTTCTGCGAGTTTGGATCCCAAATCATCAGAAGGATTGATCCGAATTTTGAGAAGTCTCAAAAAGTCCGTATATGCCGATACGGCAGTAGGAGCTCCATAGGAGGCTTGTAGTGCGGTCCACATTTCATAGGCAGTGTCTTTATTTTCCAAAGACACAGATATAACTGGGTCACAGTATAACAAGATTGTGCCCATTCCTCGGCTGTTCTTTGTATCCCAAGCTTTTACGGCAGCAGCGTTTGCAGCTATAGCTCGGTCAGGACAGGTTTCCAGTCCATTAACGACGTTCCAGACATCAAGAGTCAAGAAATATCCTTTGATCATGGCTTTCCAGGAAGAATAATTAGAGCCATTGAGACGTGGGATGTTCTTTGAGGCTGAAGTTTCCTTTTGATCGGCCATAGTAAAACTAGAAGAATTCTAGAATTAGTATGTCGTCAAGAACCTGATCGCTAGCAGTGGTTTCCAGAGCTGCGCGACGGAAGGACTGTCGTTGGTGTTGTGAAGGCCTTTTTCTGCGCTTCTTTTGGTTCCCAAAAGATTGTGGGTTGTGTTTCTTTACTGGAGTTGAGTTTCCCTTTTTAATGTAGCGCCTTTTGTCCAAATTCAGCTTTTCGAAGTCGTGAAAACCTAGTTCTTCGAAATAATGATATGCCAACAGATGTGGGTATCCAATTTCATGAAGCGAGTATGTAGTTTGTTCATCTCTCAATGCTACACCTCCATGGATACCAATGGAGTATGGGAGAATGAACTGACTATATCGCTGACTTTTATGGCACATGAGCTGAAAGACATTTATGAACGGCATATCTGCTACGTCACTAAAGTGATATCCGGTTCGTCCGTATCCAGCATATGGTTCAGGATAATTTCCTGGAAGTGGATATATTCTTGGCAGCACGATTCGCATGTGCTCGCTGACGACGTCTCGAATAGAGTCCTCTGGAGGGCCGAGAGAACAGATCTTTTCCATCACCTTTGTCCATTTCTCGTTGTAAATCCAATAAAATTGTCGACTTGCTGGGCCATAAGACCCAACGCGTAATTCTGCCATCAGATCTCCAATTGAGTTGCTGAGATTCTTCGTCATACCATACTTTCCGCTCCAGATAGATACTGTTTTTGAGATCCTGTAGGGATAATACGACCCTAGGATCTCTTCGCTGTTCACCGTTCTTTGTTCGACTCCGGAGGTATCCGGGAGTGCACTCGAGGGTTGTTTTATCGGAATTCCAAGATCCTCGGAAAGTGCGTTCCAGATGGCGGTTCCAAACCCAAAGAGAGGGGATGAATCCGGCAAAGTCCTGGAAGTTATAGAACGGGTGGACTCTTCCTTTAAAGTAGAAGAAGATGTCGTTTGTGATCGTGAAAGCGGGAATGGTATGGACGGACGGATCTTCATATGTAAACGATGGAATATCTACACCGTTAAAGTTAGCGATGGCGTGAGGAGTTGACGCGGGAGAAAGTTTAGGAAGGCAGTCGACAAGGTAAGAATGGAATGACATGTGTATGCGCGGGTCATAAAAGGGTGAGGAGAAGTCGTAGTCGTCAGGTCTTTTTAGAATTGACCAGGAATATTCCATAGCGATTGCAGGGACGACGGAATTTTGGGATGGTGTTCGTAAGAAGAAGGGTTTCTCATGGTCTCCATAGGCTACTCGTCTCCAGTGGTTGGCTTTCTCATGATAAAGGGCTTCGGTATATCCTATTATATGCTTGATGTACCTTGCGTGTGAATACTCTTCCGTCGTACTCACTTTCTCTAAAGCGATGGCGGTCTCACGCTCAACCGTGATAGGGAAAGGTCGGGAAGGTAGCACAGGTTTGGTAATAAGTGCATTCCGGTTGACAACGACAGCGGACATCTGGATGCCAAGATGTGCGTCAGATAATGAACTCGTGAGGAGATGATGAAAAGGACGTGACTACAAGAGATCGAACTCGGCTAACTGGTTCGGATCCTCGTCATCCCCATCAGGAGTCGAAGGAAGAAGCTCTAAGAGGTCATTAGGACGGCCTCCGAGCAAATCAGGAGCAACCGGATTTTCATGATAAGCACTAGGCCCAATTAGTCGTTGGGGCCAGTCCACGTAATGTTCGTGAACATTTATTTCCCTTTGATTTACGGGAAGATCAAGCAAATAAGGCGGAGGAGATAAAGGATACCGAGGGACTGGGTCGAGATCAGGTTGATAATCCAAGTCCCGAAATTCGTGTGCTTCGTAAGAAGGTGGGGATATCTGAGGAGGTCCCAGATTCCTGGCCTCAACAAGGACACCGACACGAATGCGCAGTTGCTGATAGCGCCCCAAGAGAATACGATATTCCTGATAAGAGGAATATATGCCATGCCATGTAGGGATGCCTAAAAAAGTACCCCACATCACAGTAGACAAAACCAGCGCAAGATTGAAAGGACCTCCGACCGCATTAACGACATAGACCGCCTGACAAACGCCTAGAATGAACGAAAGCATCAAGGTGGCCAACACCCAACCTAGCGCTTCAGGTCCGTTCAACGGCATAGTCAATGATGAACGTCTTCCTCAATGATCTATTGTCCGTTAGACGATAAGCACCCGATTATGCGGGGCTCATAACCTATTGCGCAGAGGATTGTGGACTCAAGGGCAATATGGCAGAGCACTTGCCTTTAGGTTTCAGTTGGTGTTGGTCTTGGTAGGCAGGAACGTAGTTCTGAGAGAGGATGATATAGAGTGAGCTCTGTATTCCGCTTGTTACATCCTGTGGTGTATCCTACAGGCTATATATACCTTTATGGTGCGCACAGACCAGGTGTGTCTGCACCTACGATAGAACTACTATATTTGTAAATAAGAGGACCTTCCATATAGGAGCGACTCCCTCTTTCTACTAGGAACGTGTCAACCGGTAATCCGGGAGAATAGAACGTATCAGAATAGTATGGAACAATCTATTCTTAGAACAACAATCACATGTGTGATGACGATAACCGGTAATTGGATAATCGGTATTTCCAACAAGGACCTCCGACCGCATTAACGACATAGACCGCCTGACAAACGCCTAGAATGAACGAAAGCATCAAGGTGGCCAACGCCCAACCTAGCGCTTCAGGTCCGTTCAACGGCATAGTCAATGACGAACATCTTCCTCAATGATCTATTGTCCGTTAGACGATAAGCACCTGATTATGCGGGGCTCATAACCTATTGCACAGAGGATTGTGGACTCAAGGGCAATATGGCAGAGCACTTGCCTTTAGGTTTCAGTTGGTGTTGGTCTTGGTAGGTAGGAACGTAGTTCTGAGAGAGGATGATATAGAGTGAGCTCTGTATTCCGCTTGTTACATTCTGTGGTGTATCCTACAGGGTATATATACCTTTATGGTGCGCACGGACCAGGTGTGTCTGCACCTACGATAGAACTACTATATTTGTAAGTAAGAGGACCTTCCATATAGGAGCGTCTCTGTCTTTCTACTAGGAACGTGTCAACCGGTAATCCGGGAGAATAGAACGTATCAGAATAGTATGGAACAACTATTCTTAGAACAACAATCACATG
>JANFAF010000210.1:0-50642 GCA_024663475.1 Pisolithus thermaeus
TCAGTTTCAGTCTCGTGCAGCAATCTGGATGTCGCATTCGTCCATGGGATATCCTGTATTGATAAGAATCACCGCAGAGGTGCGTAAGACCGATCGATAGGGTGCACCAGCTGCATTGAACACCCTCGAGAATCATCTGGTATCCAGCTACAGTACAGTTGTAACGTTAACCAATGCAATTCGTGCATCAAGCCTCATGAGTCCATAGCCGAACTGCTACCAACTAAACCACTGTTTCAACGGTGCGCCCTGGCGTTGTGGGACGGACGAATGTCACGATTTGCGCGGACCTCCGTGGTCTGCTTAGACACGCCACCGTCATCTGCATCATCTTCTGGTACGATTCTTTGGTAAGTGCATGGCCTTCAGCTGCTGCGCACAACAGGTATCAGCAGCGCCTCCTTTTGGCCGGCGTTCGGGGTCCGCGACTTCGGATAGACGGATATACTGCTCTGTTAAGGGTAGTACGCCATAGAAGCACTAGGCGTTTTTGGTATGTGTATATCGCTGAAACACTAATGCGTCTCCCAAAAAGCTACCGCAAGCGGAACTGGGCCGAGTATAAATACAAAATCAACCGAAATGGCACTGTATCAGCCTGTCGCAGGCCAGACGCGTCCCAAGTTGCCCAACGATAGTACGGATCGTCATGCGTCCAGCTATACTTTGTTTCTTCGTCGCATCTCTCCTCTCCGTCGTCGCAGGCGCTGCTGTCGGGTCAAACTCTTGGAGTTTTGCTAGTCTTGCACAGAAACAGCGGTGTACCCCAACAGGCAAATTCTGCCCGGGATACGGTGAGGCCAATTGCTGCAGCGGTAAATGTAACGTGCTACGCGGGCCCGGTTTCGTTCGCATTGGTATATGTTCTGTGAGTTCTCAGCCGATGCTGCAGAGTATCGACGTTTACCTCCCCCTCCAATAGTAAACATTTTCGCTTCGGCACCGACGCGTACATACTAGTTTCCGAGCGGTCGGAAAAATTACCGTGGCCAGCCACTGAGGATTTTGATATGGGGAGAATGTTTCGCTCTCCTTATCGTGTACATGGACGCCTATTTTTGACTCGGAGGCGAGGAGGGAATGACGAGATCGGAATGAATACGTGCTCCATTTTTAATCCTCGATGCCGTACTGTGGGGGAGTCATTGGCCAGAGAAAGCTCAGCCGAACAGTATGTGTCGTTAAATAGCGGATGCTATTGTGGCCAGCATGTATTTGAGATCTTGGACCAAAATAATGTCTGACGAATACAGTCGGTCGGTTGACAGGCGAATAACCAGAGTGGAGGCGAGAATGAAATGGCAAGTGGATGTCAGCATGGGAAGTTCAGACCAACTAGTACTGACCACGGAGGTGACTCTTGATTTAATGACCTCTGCTCCGAAGGATTACCAACAATTCAAGATCATGATCAGGTAGTAACCCATGAGCTAGTAGAGAAATAGCGCCAGTACTTCCATGACAATGGACACGTACTTAGCGCTGAACAAGCTGCTCGAGAATTATGTACGATGCAGTCTTCGCCAAGTATGTATTACTGCATTCGTACTCCGACATCCAAACCTTCCTTCAAAAGGTTACTGTACTTTTTGGAGGTTGGTTCGACGATAAAACTACTGCTGGAAAAACTCGCGTATGGTCGTCTGAGCCCATTGAATAGCATTATGTGTCACTTGTCCAAATACATCGTTTTGTTGTGCAGGGGACATGCTACTATCATTCGACACCAGATGCAAAACTTTTGCGAGATCTTGAATAACTTCACAACAACTCAACAGCTATATTTCATACTTCATATATAGGTAGAATAAGGTCTCAGCTACATTCCTCCTAGATTTTATAGTCAACGGTGATGAATTGAGTGGAGCCGAAGCAATGCAAACCGAAGGGGTCCAAATTCACACCAGATGCAAGATTTTGTCACGGATTGTCACACACGGCATGCCGGCCATATTCAGAGTCCGCATAGTCCGACTGGTGTTGGCTAGGTGGACACTCGTACGCAGAACATGAAAAATCAATTCAAGACGAGTGATGTACAAAATGATAACTACGGGAACCATGGTCCCAGTGTCCCCCAACTACTGGCCCTCTAAAATCCCAAGTTGCTGGAGAATCTTGTCCGGTGCCAACAGGTGAGTGATGGCAGTCTAAGTAGGCAGGATTTTGCACCGGAACGGGTGCGGATTGAACAGTCGAACATTGAGGAGTAGAAGTCAGTGTAGTGGGAGCCTGACGGGATGGTCCAGCGACGGCATTGGCATTGGATTGGCGAGAACGTGAAGGGTAAAGGCCAGAGAACCGTGCGTCATCCTCAAGCACCGGATTATCTTCGAGATGCTTCGTGATCCTGCTGATAAGGTCATTCTTCGTCGTTTTCAAGTCGTCCGCTGTGAAACCGAGTGCGAGCGCAATATTTTCAAGTTCAGTCTTGTTCTTCGAGGTCAAACGTCCCTTGTACACCTCTGTGCCATCCATTGCATTGCGCTGAGCCTGCACAACTGCTGCCTTTTCTTGCCTGCGCTGCTTTCCTGCCTCGACCTTCCTTCTCTTTGCCGCCCTTTTTTCTTCCTCTTCAGCAATCCTCTTTCGAGATTCGGCGCTTGTCATGAGACCGTGTTGCCGTACTCCTCTCGTTTTACGACTAGCTTGTGCAGCTTTCGTGTTTAACTGCTCTTTCAGTAGATTGTAGTCACGTCATAACATGACAGCATGGCTCTGTGCAGTATCATGCTGCCACTGCATCTCTTCATTTTCAGCACGAAGACGTGCAATCTCCTCCTGGTACTCAGCTTCCTTGGCTGAGCTCAGCCATGAACGGGATGATGTAGCACCACTGAGAGGAGTTGCTGAGCAGGAAATGGAAACTGAACGGATAGACGCAGTACGAGAAACCGCAGTAGGGTGAGATGATGTCATGGAGTGAGTACGACGTGGGGACTTCACTGTGGGTGCAGCGGATGGACCTAGATCATCCAACTGAGACAATGAGATGGGACCAACAGACGAGACAAGTTTTCTTACTCCTGTGCCACTGCAGTCGTCTTCCTGGCAAACCTCTGAGCTGCTTGACGTGCTGTTAAAACCTTCACTGCTATCAGAGTCCGAAGTATCTGACTCTCGAGCCAGGGGTTTTGCAGATGAAGTTGGGTCGTAGTCAGGATCATCGGACTCGGAAGATGATGTACACCCGTCCGAAGGGAAATCTGCTGGGTACGAGGTTGGTAGTTGATCCGATGTTGAGGACACGTTGCTTGGTGCATAGTCAGCAGCAGAAAAGATGTCAGGGTTGAACGGGCGGATTCCTGTCCTCCGCCAGGCCTCCAGGATATTTGCCTGGGTGAATGCCTTCTCCCGAGCTTGCATGTACTCTTGGACAACGTGCTGCCACTGTATGCCTTCCCCTGTTTGCCGACAATAATCCTCGCACTGCTTCGACCACGATCTCTGCAGCAGACCAAATACACCCACATCAAGGGGCTGGAGTTTGTGCGTAGTGTGTGGCAGCAGTGCAAAGAGGTGAATGTTGTTTGCGACTGCCACATCCAACATATTCTGTGTCACATGTGACCCGTGTCCATCATAGAGGAGGACAATTGGTTTTCCCGATGTATTCCGGCTGGCCACCTGGGGGATAAACAATTTCTTGAACCACTCCAAGCATAGGAAATCACTGGTCCAGCCGTTTTCTGAGGTTGCGAGGCTATGTGGTACCACAAATTTATCAACATGGATCCTGACTCTGGTAAGGCTACGCATTACTCACCAGATGTTCGGATCAACTTCAGTCAACTCCTTATCAATGACCGTCCCAGCAAATATGAATCCTGGCATCAAGTTCCCACCATCTGCAGAAACACATTCTATTACGGTGACCAGTTCCAAACTTCCACCTTTGATTTGGTACTTCTGACAATCATCACGAGAGAAGAAGAATTTTCTGCCATTCGATTTTTGCCCCCCTCCCAGCTGAATTCCCTTTTCGTCCATGTTGTAAATATTCTCCCAGGGGATGTCATGTGTCTTGATGAGTGCCAAAAGGTTCGTGAAATGCTCCTTGACTACTGTGTAGTTGAACATTTGAGCCTGCTTTGGATCGATACCACTGGGGCATCGTAATTTGACCTCAGGATGGCATTTCAGGAATTGATATATCCAATTCTCTGATGGATAGCGCCCACAAAGGTCATAAACATATGGCTGGATGGTATCCTTTGCAATGGGGCGCCCAATTGTGCCGAGGAAGTGCATCCAATCGACAAGTACCTTTTCCTGGGCATCAGTGAGTAACCTCTGTTTCTTATGAGCATCTTCAAGTGATTTTGTGAGTCCATAGGCTCGTCTGTGCACTGTATGGTACTTGTGCTCGATACCCTCCTGCTTTGCAGCATGGAGGAGGCTATGAACTTCTTGATTTCGCCATGACTGGATGGCGTGGCTAATTCGGAGATCCAGTTCATCCTTTGATAGTACTGGGATGGTATGGGGTGAGGGACGATTGCGAAGGACCTTTGCTGACTTTGCCATCAAGCACCGAGAATCATTGACCTAGTTGACTAGGTTGCCCACTTGCCTAGTGCGTGCCGAGTGCTGCCGAATCGGAGTGTGAATGCTGGCCCCAGCGTGATGCCCCTGTCCAGCCTTTTGTCACGCTTGAAGAATGTTTCTTGAATAGTACACCCCTCTTGGTCTGATTCGCGAAAATGAATACTGGTGCACCTTCAGGCAGACTCAGTGCACCTTCCCAGAAAAAACTGTGTAATTTACTGCAACAGATCGGACTAGATCTTGGCTGCAAGTACCCAAAATTGCATGTTCTGCTCTGATGTCTGGCAATGTTCAATGTTTTGCAGCTTCCACAACACCTTTTTCTTAAAAAAAAGTGTCTATTCTGCATAAATACACCCTCCTTTAGATGACTGAAGTATTAGATTTTAAAAATCTGTAGTATTGCTGACTGCACAAGATGTTTTGCATGTGCTGTCTGTTTTGCATCTGGTGGCAAGCAATAGTATGTATAACGATGCCTTTGGGGACCCCACACCCAACTTTTCAGGAGACTTGACTGAGATAGCTAAGAGACCGGATAAAAGGCTCTTGCAAGGTTCTATTGAATATCCCCACAATGGTATTGCCTGACGTCAGCCACAAGGACATAAACTTTGGATGTTCGCCTGCTTTCCGAATAGTAGCGGTTAGAGCAGCGACCGAAGCCGCTGTAACCCATACAGACACGATCTCTTTGTACACCCGGCCCTGCTCTACGATATGATGGGCGTGAGAAGGCGGCACCACTCACAGACTTGAGTAATTTCGTCGAGACTTGCCTCTGGGAGACCGTCAACAGAAAGGGGCTATTTCCACCTAGTTAGGGAATACAAACAAGGCTGCTGCCACCTCAGCCCACTGCCTCGCAGTGACAACGACCCCACTCTTGGAAGACAATTTGTCAGCGCAAAACATGCAGGAGGATACAAAACCCCCAACGAAGCGCTCTCGGGATAGAACTGTGTCGCTGGATATACACGCCCAGTATCGAACGTCCATGCGCAGCCGTGGCTCAACTCGCAGCCCAAAAGGCGCAGGCCCGTACGTGCTTGTAGAATGGGGACAAATCGATGTTGATTTCGAGTCGGAAGTAGGTCCGATGCTAGGCCATCCGAAATACTTTCTCCCACTCCACGTCGCCACCTGTTACAGACGCCCGAGAGCCTCACTTGGCTTCAAGTGGGTTCGCATGCCGAGGCGGACTTCCAAGCACGATGCACTTCTCCCGCCTCCGTTACATCTTCCGTTGGTTCCGTGTACCCATACTCAAGCAGCGCCAGCAAACGCCTTACTTTCAGTGTGTTGCAGCAGCAGGACTTGACTACCCGGGGCTCGCAGTCTGGATCGACACAAAGAGACCAGGGAGACAGCCGGCATGACCCAGGTGCTGGTAGACGATGGGTCAGGTGGATGCACAAACAGGGCATGAAGGCATGGGTTGTTCCTCTCGGTATTGCCACGTCAGCTTGGGTAAAGTGGTGTATTGGTCTGGGTGATTACTCTGGTACGTTCGTCGAGATTTACCGTCTTTTGAACACCGTTCAAAACTCGAATCTTAAGGCTATGCCACTCCTCCAATATTCGGCGACTATGAAGCCCAACGCCACTGGATGGAGCTGACCATACACTTACCCCCTCAACAATGGTATACGTACGATCTGCAATACTGGGGTCTTGATTATCCGCCACTGACTGCTTATATATCTTGGTTGTGTGGGAAAGTGTGAGTATTGGAGCGTCCGTGCTTTCCGAGGCCACCCGTACTGATGCCCGGTGTTGACAAAAGTGGTTCACTTATCGACCCTTCGTGGTTCGCTTTCGAGGAATCTCGCGGGATCGAGACATACAATAGCAAACTATTTATGCGCTCCACCGTTGTTGCCCTCGACATGTTGGTGTATGTCCCAGCCTTGTATGCGTTCGCGCGAATATGGCATAGGTCAAGGTCATCGAGGACACAGGTATTTGCTCCTATGCTTCGTACGTGGCGTTGATTATTCAGCAAGATACGATAGCATGTATCACTCTTAATACTCTTATTTCAGCCCGCTCTTCTTCTCATAGACTTTGGCCATTTCCAATATAACTCGGTCATGCTGGGTACGCTGCCAGTACCTGCTGACACAAATTTAATCGCTGAGGCTTTGCAGGTTTGACGCTCCTTGCCGTTAATTCATTCGCAGCGGGACTGGATCTCGTTGGTGCAGTTTGCTTTGTCCTTAGTCTGGGTTTCAAGCAGATGGCCCTCTATTATGCCCCCGCTATTGGATCATATCTACTTGGGAAGTGCATTTTCCTTGGTCCGGTTGAGGGGTGAGCGTTTCCTCACTCGGACGTTGTGGCGTTACTGAGTGATGTCGTCTACAAGAACTCGACTATTTATTCGCCTTGCTGTTGTCACGCTGTCCTCGTTTGTCCTTCTCTTTGCCCCATTCTTACCTCCGATTGCCCCGATTTCGATATTCTTCGCTGCCATATCGCGTATCTTCCCCTTTGCACGTGGCATATTTGAGGACAAGGTGGCAAACTTTTGGTGCTTTACCAATGTCACCTTGGTAAAATGGAAGCCACTGTTCTTTGGGAAGGAAGGCCGACTTATCAAGGCATCAGCTGCCCTTACCATTGCCGGTTTCGTCCCTGCCGTGTTCGGACTCCTTTGGGGGGCTTACAAAACGCGACCGCGCTCACACTCTAGGGAGTCGGATGCTCCTGCTATCTCATTCGGGACAGCAGCACGCACCCCATCGCCCACGTTACCTTTGCTGTTGTATGCCATGCTTACGACATCGATGTCCTTCTTCCTCTTTTCGTTCCAAGTGCACGAGAAGACGATATTATTGCCGCTCTTACCACTCACCTTACTCCTTTCCGGTGCCACGGCAGGGGATGAAGTATACTCCTGGGGAGTTCTAGGCAATGTTGTAGGCGTATTCAGGTGAGCATATCGCATAAAGCCCCCCTGGTGTGCTGATGACGTTGTTTCGTGCGGGATGTAGTATGTGGCCTCTGTTGAAGAGAGACGGACTCGGTATACAGTATGTCGCCACGCTACTTTTGTGGTGCCGTCTCGTCGGCTATAACCCACTCCGGCTAAGATTCGACTCTTTTGTCGGTCTACTGTCCACCGTGCGTATCCCACCTTCTGCGCTTTCGAGCTCGGACTAAACCATTAGTAACAAAGGCCGTCAATGGAGCGATGTTATTCCTCCATTTCCTGGAATTGGTCGTGACACCACCAAACCGTTACCCCGACTTGTTCCCTGTCCTCAACGTCCTTATCAGCACGCCTGTCTTCGCGTTTATTTGGCTATGGAGCATTAAACGAGGTATCGAGGTTAGCTGGGCGCTGGGCGGACTGCCGGGATCCGGTACCGACAGGGGTTCTAAGGATCACGATGACAGGAATCCCACAGAAGAATTGTCCAGTTTGCGGAGTGAGGATCCGGTGAGGAGTGTGCGGAGGGACCACGGAGCACGTGCAGTCAGTCTCGGGCATGCGAGCGGTCTGGCATTGGCTGGCACTAGTAGATACAGAGATCCCCGTCGGAGAGCAGTCGATCGGTTCAGGGGAAGTAGTGTTGGCATAGATGAGTAAAAGTATGGTGGGTGAGGACCACGGCTTGGTATTAATCGTCTCACGTTACTCGTTGCTTCTGAGTTCTAGGATCGCAAACATCGTATATCACGTGGAATAGAGAATCTGATATTTCGTCAGGGTTTCCGGTCACCAGTCTCTACGTTCATAATTTGTATTGCAGGTTTGCGAGGACTTCGTCTTTCTTCCCAATGATCTCGTTGACGGAACCATACCCACACAAACCAAGGGTTATGTGCATTTCGCATATCGTTTGCAGCAAGATCTGTTCAACACCCTCCTGTCCTGCGATGGCGAGACCGTACATAATAGGTCGGCCGACTACCATGTGGGAGAAGGTCAACCGCAATCGACGAATCAGACACGAATCCACCCACTGAGAACACCCTGAGCACCCATTGCAAGTGCTTTAACGACATCGCTACCCGTCCGCACCCCGGAATCGAATAGGACGGTAAGCTTGCCGGATTTTTGTGCAGCTCGGACTTTACGGGACTTCATTATGTCGTCGAGTGCATCCAGAGAACCGATGGCACCGTCAATTTGCCGGCCCCCTGGGGCACGTATCAAATATCTGAACTCGTTCAAACCGGGGTTACAGAGGCTCACCATGGTTAGATACTACGATCCCATCAATGCCATGTGCGATTGCCTTCTCTGCATCCTGTCGAACAAGTGAATTTAGTACCAGTGCAAAATCATTCGTTGCACGAACAGCAACACGTTGAATCCCTTTCAGTACGACAGGCCCCTCCCAGTTTTCTTTAATGAACTTTAAGTCATCCCACGTCCTGAACACGCCGGAGTTCAGCTCGGCCACCCACTCCTTCCCGAGTGACAAACTGCGTAGAGCTTCTTCGTCACTCTGCTCGAGAGCTGCCCTTCTGATCTTTTCAGGTTCGAATGGAAATCTTGTCCTCTCGTTCTCACGCGGCGGCAGGTTAAAGCGTTGCATGAATACCGGGTCAGATGTCCCAACCTGAATACCGACGCCATACGCAAAGGGCAGGTATGCGGTCTCTAGGTCGTGTGGTCGCCAGCCAAGAAGCATCGTATCCAAGGTAATCACGAGCACAGTGAACCCGTTCGCCTTGGCACGCCTCAAAATCGACAGTGTAAGCTCAGCTGTGCGGGGCCTTCGATATGTTTACATCAACCTCTGAAAACACGGACGACGCGTGATCGACGCCCACCAATAGAGCTGGTACCATGTGTGACCGTGTGGACCACTAGCCTTGGCAACATCCTCTATGGAGCGGGAGGATGCCGTGCTCATGATGAAGGGGACACCAACGTTGCTCGCCGCGCTTGCCGTTGCGAGGTCGGCATCTGGATGCAGAACACCCTGTACGCCAATTGGAGCTACTAGGAGCGGCGAAGGATATGTCACTCCGAAGATGGTGGTCTGGAACGTGATGAGTTGAGTATTACGCCTCTGTCAGAGGACCTGTTGCGCACCTCTATATTCCGATTGGACACGTCCACCAGCATGCGAGGTACTAATTTGTAGTTTTCAAACGCTCTCTTGTTAGCCAAGTCCGTCGAACACGTCCCAGCACTCCCGAACGTGTACATGTATGCAGCTGGCCATTATTGAACGATACAGTCTTGCGTAGTAGGAGAAAGGGCCTACCGATATGGTTCTTCATAGCTTCCTTCGCCTTCTCCTCGATATCCTTGATACTCACGGTACCCAGGACTGGCGGACGGCCCTGGACATAGATGTCTACCAAGTAGTTGGTCCATTTGTTTGGAGGAGGATTCTTGGCGGTCATGTCTCCTGCAGCTGGTCAACGGGTAGAAATCAGGCCACGTATGATTTGCCAACACGACGTTTTCCGCTTGCAACCGCTCTTAAGGGACTTCCCCAGCGTCTGATAACGACCGGTGACGAGGCGAGAATACAGCTCATGACTTCTGATAATTATCAACGCTGACGGTCGTTGCCCCTTCATAGTCCTGAAACACTGGCCTCCGTTACGGCTCAAATGTAGACTGTCCTGGATTTGATATTTTTCTTATCCCACTAAGTGCAGAGTCCAGACAAGCGGGGGCACCTCATCGTGGGGCGGAGGTTGGTTGGCATGTCTACTCGGATTCGGTGGTGAGCTGTTCTCAAATGTTCAGTCACTCATTGTCAGACTGTTAAAAGTGGAGGTTCAGCAACACATGCGCAGAGTTACAAGCAAGGCTCATATCACACGAATGGGACTACTCGGACATAGCAAGGTCGGGTGATGGGCGTCGAGGACATCGTTGTTCTCAACCGAGGCACGTGTGATACCGTACATGTGTTATGTAATCCAAGCTCTCTGCTTGCACGGACCAAGGCCGTCTCAACACCAGTCCACCACTAAGCAGTATCACCTGTGCCAAGTCATAGAATATAGCGGTTCTAGTATCACAAACACTACAGTTAGTCTATACGATATTTAATGTCCTAATCTTGTTTCGAAGAACGCTGTCCGAGTCTGCGGGCTGAGCAACAACAAGAGTAGAAGACACGATCCTTTTGTACTCGTTGTGAGGCAGTTGAATCAACAAAAGTGCACTAAACGGTCTCTCCAGTGTAGAAAGCAGTCGCCTCTCAGCCGTGGCATCTAGCTTGCCCGATGGACCAAGCGATTTCGACTGCCAAGGGAGAACAACAGTAAAGCACCTTGTTCCATCGCCGCATCTTCTAGTTTGTCCGGGAGTGTAATCTCAAGTGGCCTTACTCGAGCTTGTATGTATAACTCGGCACCAGTGGATCTCTCCCTTTTAGCTGAACCGCTGTAACACGATGGGTGATGGATGGCAGAGTAAGGCGACGATTGATAGATTGTGGGAGGGGCGACTTAGCCAGTGAGCGGTACAGCTTCTGCAGTGCTGTGGACGACGTGGGTTGCTGATTTATCGTCCGTGACTGTTCTTCTGTGTGAGGTTGGGATAGGGGCGATGGCAGCATTTGATATGTGATGCAGGCCGGGAATCAGGAATCAGCAAGGGTGTTGAGAGATACACCATGGTCAGTATGGCCTGGTGGACAGAGCTTCATTGTTTCACGTGCGAGTGAGAGAGCTTCCGCCAAGTCTATAGCTAGCCCCTGCTTGTCGTACCTATTCGAAAGACAGAGAGCAAGTAAGCGGAGTGATGAAGCCCGTTCAGAGTGACCAATGGGACGTAGTTCCAGAGCTGCACGATGCAGCTCAATCGCCTCGTCCAGGTCCTGCGCCAGGTCATGCTTGTGGAACCTCTTCTGAAGGTCGTCAGCGAGATTGTTGAGACACACGTCCCGACGGGGATGTCCTGGTAGACGGAATTCTAGCGCTGTACGTGCGAACGTAGCAGCCTTTTCCAGGTCGGCAACATCCCCCTGCCTATCATACCTATTCACAAGACAGAGAGCGAGCAAGTGGAGTGATGAGTCTCGATCAGAATGTCCAGAGGGATATGGTTCCAACGCTGCACGGTGCAGCCCAATTGCTTCCTCCAGGTCATGTATCTGGTAATGTTTGTGGAACCTTTTCTGTAAGTAATCGGCCAGATTGTTGAGAGACATGCCACAATCAGGATGCCCAGGTGGACAGAGGTCTAGTGCTGCACGTGCAAATGAGACAGCTTTTTCCAAGTCAGCAAGTACCCCCGATCTTTATGCCTAATCGAAAGGCAGAGAGCAAGCCAAAGGAGTAACGAAGGCCGCTCAGCGTGCCCTGAAGGACGTAGTTCTAGAACATCGTGGAGTAAGGCAACCACCTCATCCAAGTCGTCAAGTCTCCTCCCTGTCATGAACTGTCGAAGAGGGCAACATCCCTGCCATTAGACCCAAGAGGACAACTTTCCAAGTCTGCGAGCTTGCGGGAAACGTCGTCTGCTGAAACCATCAAATGAAGGGGATATACGCAGTGGAACTGATTCTGAGGTAGGGACAAAAGAACCGTACTTCATCGTTGGAATTGAGAAAGGAGCGATGTAAGCGATCAGCGTTGCTAGGTGGGTCAAGGCATGAAACTCGAGTTTTGGCCAGAACAAGACGCGGATATAGCTGCATGGTGGTCGATACATGTAGCGCAACAGTGGTCCGAGGAAGGTTTCACCGATGAACAGAGGAGCGCAGGTTGGTGGAAAAAAATTCACTGGGTGCTGCTTGAACAAGTCACCCAGATTCAACTGGTGAACGACTTACCAGTTACTTGACAGTCGGAGGTCTGAGTAAGAGAGGATAAATGGCCAGCGAAAAGCAAAGGATTGGCGGTCGCGTGCATGCCATGCCTCTACTCTTGAGCCTGCATGGCCAGCACCCTTCCGTGTGTGTCTGGGATCGGATGGTCTATGCATCAGTTTTGAGAGTAAACTAACGTGCTCAAGGTCAACTGGGCTGAGGATAGATCACGTTTCCCGCGCAATACATAAACGTTTCAACGCTCGGTCTCTTCGTGTTTCCTCTTCTAGTTTCAATTTCATGTGCGCGACCTCGTATGCGAACCTCTTTTATCTCACTAAGTGTAGACGGCGGGGGGCACCTCATCGTGGAGCGGAGGTCGGTCAGCACGACTACTCATATTCGACGGTATGTTTTCCTGTGTTCAATCACCCATTGTCAGGCCATACGGTCGTCTTCCACTGCTGCTGTCTACATGCAGCCAACCACCATCTGTCAGCCGCCACGATAACTCCTCCTCCTGCGACAAAAAAAGCTCCGTCGCTGAGCATAACTGACTTCTGCCAATGCGGAAGTCGAGAACCTACGAAGGCGAGCGGGGTGCCATTAGGTCTTTGCACTTGTGAGCGTGTCCCCAACCTGGCTTGGTACCGTTGATGCCTTATGTTGAGACAGCGGTCTCGACAAGCCAGATCCATACGAAACTCTAAGCTACGAATCACACCTAGAGAGTACAGCTATCGTGTAACCACAACATGCGGCCGCACGTAGCGCAAACAGGATAAATCCCCATGGAGCGAAGATTATCGGCGTGGCATACACGTACACGTGGTATCGTGCATGCTGACATCACAACCAACCCGCGAAGCTGCACTTAAGCATCTGATTACTAATTCTGTTTCCAGGTTTTGACCAAGGTGTCCGGGGTGTCGAGGGTCACTCCCCTGCTGCGAAATTCGCTGGCTGTCTCAATGAGGCGCCGTGCGTCGCCGGGGAATATGTCAAAAGGCGGCCACAAAAATGTTGCTGGGGGCCTCGGGGTATGCCTGTGTTCAAGTTGTATAGACTGGTAGGACGCATATATGGTTCCGTTTGGAGGCGAGACCACGCCAGACTGGATATATCTCAGGTTCTTTGGCATGAAACAGAACGGTTGGAAGGAGTTTCCCTGCCTAGGTCACAGAGCGTCCGTGTGACGGGGACTATGAAGCAGCTTGCTCGGGGCATACTTCACCTCCAGGGTATACAGTGGTATGGAAGAAATTCCGTTATTGAGAATTGCCGCCCACCCCATCACGTTTCGACTGCGCGGACGGTTTTCTAAGAACGATAAGACACCGAGTTATCCAATGACACGGAATAGTCGTTAGAGTACCATACTAAGTAGACTTGGAAGCAAGAACACTGGAGTGTAATTCGTATCATAATTGATGATCGAGACGGCGTCTACTTAGCCAGCTGTATCCCCGGTGGGACTCGGCGCTTAAGAAGTCTTAACGGAGCCCTCAGTGATCACTCCACCTCTCTCCATCGTTGACAAGACACAGTCAGTCTACACGCTCTAATAGCAGCACAGAATGCAAATGCCTCCAAATTCCCACTGATTTGGCGACGTGGAGGAATGGTCAGCTGTCGTTCCTTCGCTGGCATACACGAATTGGTGACTGGTGAGTTTATTCCGCCGCGGTAATGAGCTTGATTGATGGGATCTATGGTGGTATTGGCATGCCATCTACGTAGCACGAATACTCGCACTCCATTATTCAAAGATGACACGACCGCGACGAACAGCGTGGAATGCCGGCCAATGATGGTCGGCGCGCTGCGATTGGCTGGGGTAACGCGGGCTTCGAGCTTACCCCTCGAAAAATGCCAATGTCCAAATTTGTTAGTGGCCCCTATACAGGGCGGGTCTCCGTATTTGAGGGGCGCGTTCTTTCAATTCGATCATACTCAGCTCTTTTTCTATTACCACTAGTTTTCATACACTCGTGCATTTCAGCCCACCATCTCTTCCGGTACAACACAGACTACGACTCGGCTCCAATAAGGCTAGTGGCCATACTGATTCTTTTCCATGTCGCCTACTGATTTCGTGCTGATGACAGGGTCTCAGAAAGGTCCCGGAGAGCATGAGACCCGCCTTCAAGACGAAGAAGAAATCACCTCTGCTCAATCTTCCTACGGCACCCACGTCGCCGACCAGTTCTCCAGAAGCCGCCGCTGACTCCGCACTAGCTGTGGGGATGCTAGCCTTACTCATGCCCGCTATGTCTGGTAACATAAAAACTTCCCCAATACTTGAGGCGCAAAGTGCTTCTATCTGTGCTTCAACATACACGACTGCGTGTACAGTCATAACGAGCCTAACTAGTCAGCATGACATGAATCCTCTGTCCCCTCCAACTCCTCAGGCTCCAGCTCGGCACTCGTCATCTGATTTGAACGTCTGGCACCAATCTTCATTGGGGATTCGTTCTCCGCCGCTGGACAGAGCCGAAATTAACAACGCTATCGACGTCGATAGGCAGGGGGGTACCATTTCGATATCCAGAACACCTGTCTCCCGTCAACGAAAGGTGTGTAATTCGTGGTACCCACCCTAGGTCATAGGCTGACATCCTTGTAGGTAGGGGACGTCAGTAGTCCCTCGGATAATGCTCCCGTGACTGCTTCACTTGATGTCAACCTAGACCAGTTCAAGGTGCTCAAACACCTCGGATCGGGTTCGATGGGACATGTTTTCAAAGTCAGAGACCGGGTCAGCGGAAAATGCCTCGCTCTCAAAGTTATCAAGAAGGGCCTGGGTGATGATTATGCTATCAGAGAACAACAAGCATTTGTACGGAATGCGGGAAATACGCATGCCATCCAGTTGGCGGCTAGTTTCCATGATACAGAGAACTTTTATATGGCAATGGTAAGAAGCTCCCAGTAACGCGACCTTACTCAGTCTAACACTGTGGAATAAGAGCCTCCAAGTAAGAGGCGACTTACAGCAGTTGATTAGCTCGATGCGGGTGCTCTCCCTAGACCTAGCGAGGTTCTATGCAGCTGAACTTGTGGGTGTCCCCAGCTTGTGGCCCGCTGTTGCTGATGATGTTCCGTACAGATTATCGGGTTATACGCGTTACACACACGTGGAATCATTCATCGTGACATCAAGCCCGAAAATTTATTAATCGACAAAGGAGGACATATCTTAATCTCCGACTTTGGTTTGGCAGTGGTGTTTGATATTCCAGGGAGCGTTCCCCCATATGTTGGGAATGGCTGGGTACCTCAGGCACCGTACATCGTGAGGGAGAGTTGCGGAACTCTCGACTTTATGGCTCCAGAGATGTTGCTGAACAAGGGTTATGGTTTCGCCGTGGACTACTGGGCCGCAGGGGTTACAATATTCACGATGCTGTTGGGGCGGGTGAGTCGGATCGGTCTGAAGGCGAGACCATACTGACCGTGTATCCAGCCCCCCTGGCGCGAGGTCCGTAACGAACGCAAACAGATTTCGAGCATTTGCTACTCTCCACTCCCCCGTTGCGTTGTGCCATTTTGTGCTCGTATGTTTCTGCATAGGGTAAGGAAACGCCAGGTTCTACACATCAACACTGGTTAATATCCGTACAGATGCTGGCCAAAGACCCAAAGCACAGACTAACGTACAACCAAATGATACATGATCCCTTCTTCTCTGAAATGTATGGCTCGTGTTTGTCTTGTCGATTCTCTGACTGAGCATCCGTGCCTAGTGATTGGACCGCAATACGCATGCGCAAGGTTGCCCGCCCGGCCTGCCGGGTGGCGCAGAAAGTTCGTGAAGACGAACAATTCAAGTCAGTTGAATTTAGCCAAGGGAGTAAATACACCCACAATTACGACCCATACCCGACCTTTACTTGGCTTTCCTCGGCGATGGCAGATAGGCGTGCTTCATTCACTGTTTACAAGGCACGGATGGCTACCATGCGCCGGATACGTCGGTACCTTGATCGTGGAAAAAGGATAATGGGAATACGAGTACATCCGCCTTCCCCACCGACATACCTCGAGATAGCGTCACAAACAGATGCAGCCGCGCATCGCAGAGCCGAGGTGTTCGAAGTGTTGTTTGGAAAGTCATCTAGTTCCTGTGGCACTCCTTATAGCTACCCTGGGCTCTGTAGAGAACTAAATGAGGTGTCGCCCGCCGTACGTGTACCTCACAGACCTCAGCGCTGCGATAGTTTTCAAGAGTGAAGGGCGTTTCGAGTTTGGCTGGTGGCGACGCGTGCATCACGTGATCGAAGTCAAACTCCCGCGCCCTTCGACAGTCCAAGCACAACCTTTCTCGGTCAACGTTCAACGTTTCAACCATCAACGAGGTGCGATCTTAATATCTCCTCCTGCAATCCTTCATGCGCCTCCCAATGCACCCGAATATTCGCCAGAAATACTGCCTGCTTCTGCTTTTGTCGTCTATCTCTGTTGATCTCTATATCGATTCTACCGTACGCACTGGAATATGTATTGCCTAAGTTATGGTTATGTATGTGCTATGACTCTGTGCAGATCGCTACCAGACTGAACTATCAGATATGATACAACTGTCACTTAACAGACATCAATGATATATATTTTCACTTACGGGTCCACTGCTACCTGTGTCCTGACGATATAAACGGTGGCACAATGTCGAAGGAACATCCGAAGTTTTGCACGTAGTCCCACAAATTTTCGCTACGCCTACGTTCTAACACGATCGAAACAGATAGTGAACGCGACCTGGATACGCTGTGGACACGAGGTCATTAGGCAACTTGGCATCATTACCGGTAAGAGAGCTTGAAACTTCCATCGACTTTGTGCCGTTGGTTTCGTGGTGCCCACTTTGCATCAGCCTCGTGAGTCGCTGTGACGTCATGGAAAGCCATATCCGATTGAGCTCAACTCAAATCTACAATAAAGTATCGCAGGGAAGCCCTTCCGGAAATCCGAGTTCAGCGTAAGTTGGTTTCACATTCCTACATGTGAGGCTGGTGCTAGACTAGTCAGTGTGCTATAGAGCAACCCTCCACTTAACGCCTCAGGTTTTGTTTTTGCGGCTTCATTTGCATCGTCAACGAGTCTTACTTTCATTCGCAAATAGTGTAAACATTAAACCTCGGACGTAAACAGATCCTCGTTAACACATTTGCACCGGACCAACCGGCGTACCAAAGGACACTGTTACTTCCAATACCAGTCGTGAGGCAATCACTGGTAGAATACAATCCCCAGGTCAGTACTGTGTAAAGAGGTAGAAACCTGTTTTTATTTTTTAGGAACGGACCTCGTATTGGCCAGTCCAGGTCGAGGAGGCCACGCAAGTCAGGCCTTCACAGCAGATCATGACCGACTCTTCAGGACTACAGTATCCGTCTGAGGGGGAACAGCCTCCCTTCGCTATGGCCCATCAACTTGGGCCCTCACCGTTCGGACTAACAGCAGTACCAACGACGTCAGTGATGAAGGGAGCAAGGAATGCGAAGCGCATGACTGACAGCGCTGGCTTTCTTACCGCCTAACACTTGCTCCGATAGCTTACTCGGTTCGGAGCCTGTATCCGACAGATCGTAAGCTTACCAACAAGAAATGCTCGTACCATTGCAAGCGGATTACGTTAAACCGTGATTCGAGGTTTTAGGTAACAATGCGGGAACTTGACAGTGGAACATGAGTGGCGTCGCGGTGACTCTTGGACCCACCAAGCCTGGGGAAACGAAGACCTCGGCAGTTCAGTGGGACTCAGCAGCTCTGACACGGAGGATCGAGTTACCAGCACCGATAACGACTTGTGCAATACCCTTAACTCTACCACCGAGCTCACTAACATTTAATCAGGAAAGTCGAATGAACCACCGGAGGGTTCTGTGTTTTTGGAACATTAGCATCGACGCAGTGAGTTCACCTACCTGAACGTACCTCGTAGTTTGGCGAGCTCGTTCGATGTGCAGTTGACTTACAACGGAAAATGTACGGAACTCAACCGCGTTCAGTGTGGAGTGCTTTGTCGTTCTCAATAGCAAAGTCTCTTTAGGCCCTCAACGCTCTTCCAAAACTGTTCCATCCACTAGTCATTACCTAACTTTACACATAGCGATGACGAACATTACAAACCACTGATTTCATTCGTAACATAGTAACTAGGCATTTCGACAACCGACCCCGGATGAACGCGCAACGCACAACTGTCTGGTATACCACTCTTATCACAAGAGTCTAACAGAAGTTTGGCAAGTTGCGAAAGAATCACTATTCAACGAATCCAGGTCAGTCTTGCAAACTAATCGAGTGCTGTCAACTGGTTGGCAAGTCCAGTAACTACAGCAAGGCAACTGTGATCCCCCAAAAGTGCAGGGTTCTCCTACAGAGCTACAAACCCTTGCCTTTTTGAAAGAGCATCCAGTTCCAAGTCGTGAGGGCTAGCAGCACCGACGACAGCGGCGACGAAAGGGGTGACGAAGAGGATAAGCGAAGAGACGAAGCGCATGGTTGCTTGGAACTCGAGTGGCTCAGTTGAACTGGTTAACATTGTGTCATACTATCATGTAGGTCCTGACCGGGAGAGTACTCGCTTCGATCGTTGATGGGTCTGATAGGTTCTCCAACCGATTATATCTTAACCGCGTCAACGACGTCAGCGACGCTGGTCTGTTCGGTTCGCAGATAAGTATGGTGTTCGGCAGATTGTAAGTCCAGTTTCCAAACAATAAACAAAATAAACGAGAAATTACAACTTAACGTCATGGACCGTGTTCATTCAAAGCTGAGAGCATGCGAACTAGGGAATCACTGGCTATGTCTGTCGAGCGGTGCGAAAGAAGGCCTCATGGGATCTATCCGTCACCATTTCTCTGACCCAATTCAAACCAGCAACGTGAGTGACATGCAAAAGCAACTCGCTATGTTTGAGCTCTCACTCAGCCTTTCTCACTCCTGCACTATGCGCAGGTACAGCTGGGATTGCATCTGTCCCCCCAAAAAGCGAAGAAGACAGTGAGCGGCTTCCATACTCTAATAGGTGTTGGGAGCCACCCTAAATACAAAAGAAAGAAATACTGACGTACAGCGGCCCCTTGAAGTGCAGTGTGGGGCTCAACTGATAGGTATCGAACGTGAAATGGGCTAGACGTCTATGAATTGAACAGGCCATCAGATCTGTAAATCCAAGCACCAGAGGTCCTGGACGTTCTGGACGTTCACGTTTTATTCTGCCTGCTGTAACGTTCTAAAATGAACACTGTGTGCCTCGCTGAAACAGATGCGACTTAGGAGACTCTTTAATGTCGAAACTGGCAGGAAGCTGTCAAAACTCACTTGCCGTCAGATTTTACCCGGGTCAGTGGCCCTTCATTATCATCCATATCGCACCATGAACGCCCAGGGGGGTGGTCATACGACGCTACGCTCGCACGAATGGCAGGTGAACACGCGTTGAAATCGAGGTATACCTCGCCGGTCGTAGAGGCCTGAGCGTGTCCGGTAAGCTGACAAGGGGAACATCAGATCGAATCAATTCCGTTCAGTATGAAACGCATTCCACAGCTCCGTGAGGCGCCGTACGTACAGAGTGTTATCAGGGGGAATTTCTCACATCCTGTTCTGGGAAGCAGAAGGGCGAGCAGTCCTCGATGCCGTGATCAAAGGTAAAGTAGATCATTACCATAAGGGCATTGATTCGGAAGGATCCGGATATGTTTCGCAAACAGCACACTGATTTCAAGTACTTATAGTATGACGCAGGCTACAGCAAAATCACAGTATATTTGTTTTATTATGTAGACGAAGATAAAGAGATCTAGCCTTATTGCATACGAGTGTCTATTCGGCTTCGAGGACTCGTCCGAAACAGGGCTGTGACATTGACGTGCGTCCTCGGTGCGGTGGTTAGTAGGCGAAAGAGATTGCTATGCTGTAGTCCCGTTTGTGGTAACCTCCGCTCCATCTGTTCACATAGCGTACGGAAGTTTGAGCGGTGTAGTGAGATAGAACTTGGAATTGTGTGTCTAAGTGCTACGAAATACTGAAACAATCAATGATTCCTGGTACGGCACGGCGTAATCACTTGCAATATTAATTTTCCTTGCCCTGGTTGAAAGATGGATATTACAACCTAACCCGAGACAGATACGTATGTTCTTCGGTTTACATGATGTATTTCGGCGGGTCGCCTGCTTCCGGTGACTTTTTTTTGGGTAGATGAACTTACTATCTGCCGAACACCGCCCGCTCACCGAAGTATAAATTAGTTGAAAAATATGGTAGGTCTTATCCCTCCCCGGCTCAGTGATACAGCTTTTGCAAAGTACCCCGTGACTCGTATCTCTGTTAACCATGCGCTTCACTTTGCTTACGCTCTTCGTTGCCCCCTTCATCACTGCCGTCGTTGGCGCCGCTGTCGGCTCCAACAATGTTGGGCTTGACGGTCTGGAGAAGAGGCAAACTGATTGTGGTGCCCAAGACGGAACTTGCACCCTTTTCTCATCGCAATTGGTGTGCTGCCCAGGGTTGACCTGCACACCTTATGGTAACTCGCAAGCGGTCGGATACTGCGCGGTCAGTTTCCGACTGATGTTACTCTGAATCTGCAGTACTGACCTTGGACTCGTCATGGTATAGTGATCGCTCTGTAACTTGGAAAGATTCTATGTTGCGTGTTAGTTAGTGGGTTGATGATGAACCGAGCCACGTTTGAATCCTCTTTACACACTACGAACGAATGAGAATGACCAGTTTGTGATGCTACTATGTGATAGCAAGAAGAAAACTCAGTACAGTCATGGACCGGCACTTGAGCTAGCAAAAATTGAATGAGAGGAATCAAGAGACATGTCTGAGTTGGACAGCTGGGATTCATTGTCAGTATTGCTGTCAGAAACATCTATTAGATTCACAGCGTATGAATGAGGTCTTGATATTGTGCCAGCTGGAGGTCAATGTGGGCACTGGCGAGGTCGTCCAGCAACGCCTGTCGGTTGCTCGGGCGTGGCATCGTGAACGTGCGCGTCAATCTATGTCTCTCCCGTACAATGACAAGACATTCCATATTTGGTAAGTTCAAAATCAGTCGGCGCTTGAATATATATATTTAAACGCTGGAAACTTTTGCGTTCAAGCCCAAGTTCAGAATAGTACTTTGAGAATTTCGAGACATGCTAAATGCCCCACACCACGCAACAACACAACACTACTATAGATCACACTTCTAGGATACGCTGGGACATACATGACTTGTATATTCCTATGCATTATAAAATTATCATCTATAGAGTTGTAGTCAACTGAATCTATGAAATTGTAGAGAAAAAGGGTGGATGGCTCAAGTGCCGGTCCGTGACTGTATAAGTATTACTAGAGATATTCTGCGGAGTGCTATCTTTCAGACACTAATTGCACTCGGCGTTCCGTAGTGCGTGAAGCAACCCTTACCTGTTCTTCTGTAAGCAGATCGTGAATGTTGTTTAGCCTTGGTGGATTCCTGATATGTAATGTACTAATGCGCATCGCCAGTTAACCGGCCAGACCCACGTCCTGGCGGATTTTCCAGAAGGGCTCAATATCGCGTGTTTTCTCAAGAGAATACGGCGGGATGCCTCGGCTAAGCCTCGTGGTATGTTCGCTTGCCCTCTGGCTTGGGCTCTGGCCCTTCTGGTTTGAAGCTTGGGCTGGATGAGCTCGTGGCCTGACGTCATTGCTGGTGTCATTACATAATAGTGAAGGTATTGTGGTGTAGTCAGCAGATCCAATTCAATGCGATCTCTGTCGTAGTCAGTCAATCCCATGCACGAAGTAACAGCTGCTGCAGGTTCGATGGAGAACTTGTATGTAGGTTTTCGACAATTTACTAAATATCACAGTGCTTGTTTCCGACAGCCAACAACCTCGTGTTACGTCCGAACCAACAGCTCTGAGCAGGTTTGTACAAGTGAGCTCCCTACGCATATTGTGGGTGTCTCCCTTAACTTGTCGACGAAGGGATCTGTGAAGCAGCGCACAGTAAGCGCAAGGACACACTATTCGTGACTAAAACACTCACAGCGCATTCCCCAACGGTGGAGCCATCTTTGGTTACTACGCATGTACCTTGGCAGCATGATGGACATTGCGCATCGACACAACAATGCTCTCCTATGGCTTTGCACCCAGTTTCTTGCCTCTGTGCGAGTTTACTGAGACCGTAAGTTCCCGGATTGGTCGTGGCACCAGCGGCAAGAGTGAGGAGGGGTGCAACGAGGAGAGAAAGCAGAGCGAGACGCATGGTGAAGTCGTTTAAAGGATACTGATTTTGTTGACGTCTGGGCTGATTCAAAGACCCTTTTATACCTCTCATGTGGTCGCTTTTCTTTGGCGGTTTGTTCGGAGGTGAACTGACTGTTGTCTAGTTCACCATACTAAAAAGTACCTAGGGCGTTGTAATGGATGAGCGGTAATTGCTTTCTATCGGCAAACAGTCACGTTCGATCCACAAACGCATCGTAGAAGCGTCGCGAGCGTCTACTTGTGAAACAGTGAAATCACGTTCCACATTTGCACGACCAATGGTGAGCTCTCATTGGTGGTTGCGCACTTAAGTAGGAGCTTACTGGTCAGCTCTCGGATGAGTGACGATAATGGGTCCATAATATATGGCGGATAGATCCCACCAGCATCACGTTCGTGGAGAAAAACGTGTTATTTCCTTGATCGTATATACACGATGTGGGAGATACAGGTAGGTCTCTTTTGATACAAATGGAAATTGTCGACCCAAATAGAAGACACATCGATCTGTTTTCTGATTGCGACCTGTAAGCGAGTTCGATTATGAGGGCACGCACGGGGAACCGAAGGCTTCGATCGCCGGCCGGGTCGCATCGAAACACCACCTCGAGACCTGGCAGCAGTGAAATCCCTGTCCGTCGACCCCACACCTACAATAATTCGTGTTTAACACCACTTCCGAGTACTGGGCTTCACACTAATTATGCACTGTTGAATAGCATGCAGTGAGTGCTGGAGTGTTCTTGGCTATCGATCGAAGTCGAGAAAAGGGCCCCACAGCGCCCAAAATGTTCTGATTCTCATACTATGCACGCTTATCAGTTTCCAGGACACCGGTTTCTTGGGCGGGTATAGAGGGGCACACCAAGGTGAACTATGCCAGTTTAGAAAAGTCAGTCTGCAGACTTTCATCTTTGTGTCATTTTCTCCTAGACACTATTGTTCTTCAAGAGAAATTGGTCACGTATGCAAAATTGCAGTACGCACTGCCCACCGTCCGCAATATGACCACCATTTTATCCTGGAACTTTGAAGTGGAAAGCTGCTGAAGCGTCGCTCCGATTTTTGCTCGCTAATGGAGTGCAAGGCGCAGGCAAGCTGCACAGGCTTCCTAGCGTGGAAGGGTTCTCCTCCGTGCCGCTAATATATTTGCTGAATGTCGATCAAAGCAGGGGTGAACACCTATCAGAGCCACGCAGATATTCTTCGAATCAACAACGGGCATGGTCAAGTTGCGCCATGCGCAGATCTTCAGGTGACAATGTCAAAGACCAGTCCCCTCGGTAGGAATTTAATGTGACTTGGTCTATGAAGTCGCCTCATCCTACTCAGTGCCTGCGAATTTGTGTTGGGCTAACGAGTGCTATTCAAAGCCTTCCACTTCAGCGAAGTCGGGAGGGGTGTTACGATTCGACATTTTACGGACGATTCTGCACTTGTCCCAAAACTGGTAAATGCCAGAGATGCAGGTAAGCCGTGCAGGCATTGTACCTTGCCGGCATGACAATGCTAGTGCTGTGTGACGCTTTTTGCATTAATGTGCTGGCGTACACCACATATGCACGCCTAAATTCAAGAAACTCCCTTCTCTGTTCTACTCACCTTCTACCTACACAAATCTGTGGCATTACCAGACTAACAAATCGCCCACGACGAGTTTCCCGTATAGTCATTGGTCACTGTGATCGTATACATGATGAAGATGATTGGCGGAAAAAGCCAAGGTATCATAGATGATCGAACTAACCCATGTGATATGTAAGCGGTGTGACGTCTAGCGCAGCCTAAGTGCTGTCATAGGCAGCAGTATCAGTTGGAGGCTCAGATCCATCCATATCGGTATCTATCCATCCGTCTGCCTCCTTATCGTCTTCGGAACGAGCGGTCGAAAACAACGGGGATAATGGTTTCCGGTGCTTCTTATGAGGAGTATCCGGTGGAGATGAACGGGGTGGACCGGCACGGAATACATCGTCATCATGTCCAATACCTTCATTGTTTCGTCGTTCTAGGCGTCTTGCCATTCCCGTCCCGCTGCCACGCCTGTGACGGAACAGCTTGACTTCGTGAAGATGTGCTGTACGTGCTAACCGCTTCGTTGATCGAGGGGTAGCGTGGGGAGATGCGGTGGAGGAATTAGATTTAGCAATGGGTAAGGCTCGTGGAATAGAGCGGGGGTCGACGGCAGCTACTTCCTTATGTCGTGTTGGGGTTCGCGTAGAATGATGTCCGTGCAAATGGTTGTGCAAGGAACTCGTAGACGAAGACACTGATTCTCCTTGGACGTGGCGGGGATTAAGGCTAATAAACGAGGATTGTCTTCGCGATATCGAGGAAGGGAAGGCGACTCGTGCCTCTGAACCCTTCGTCAGAAAAGGTCAAAGGTGGCTATCAAAGAGGTAGACATACCCGGCGTCTTCCCAGCGCTATTGCGTTGTACCGCTGGACTGGGACTTCTCAGCCGAAGGGGATTCCAACCACCAAGCTCCTTGTTGCTCCCAAGACTTAGTGTCCGCATACCCCACTGGCGAGTGGAGCGGTTGAAGCCCGCCTGAGATTGCTCGACGTAGGGAGTACCTCTGGTGAATCCCATGAATACAAGCACTGCCAGAAGCAGACACAACTGTGCAATTCCGAGACGCTTTTCAAGTACAACCTATAGGTCGGCATTAATGCTAGGAGCCACATTGAACAAAATGGCACCCTACTTCATCAGTAAGGTGGTTGACTCGCGAGAGCAATTCACTGTGTTCGAGCTCTAAGCGCAGTCTCTGCCTTTCCCACTCTTGCACTGTGCGCAGATACATCTGGGATTGCATTTGTTCCTAAAATGCGAAAAGCAACGTGAGTGGTTACCATACCCCGGGTATTGGGAGCCACTGACAATGCTTTCCAATCTTCCCACTTCCTCCCCCAGCTTCCTCAGTACTTCTCTTACTCCAGCAATCTGTTCCTCCACATAGCGTGCATATAACGTATGGTTTACCTCTAACGCAGTTAATTTGTTCATGATTGTACCAAATATAGACTCGCCACCAGGAGCAGGGGAGTGCACGCTCGTATATGAACGCGAGTTGAAGGCAGCGGAGGTTACCGAGGCGTGTGTTGAGAGTGTGCGCGATGACTGTGACTCAAGAACATGCGTACTCGGATGCTCGCCCGTAGGTTGACTGTGTGAAGTCGTGAATGGCGTCTCGTGTGACATTATAGATGCTATAGACGATATGACTTCGGCCAAGGAAGAGGACATCACATGCGATGTTACCTGAGAATACTCGCCTGTATGAAATGGGATGGATTCTGGAGACCCGCGAGCGGCGGGAGGCGTGGCTGAGGATGTGGGAGATGACCCGCCGAGTGGAGCCTGCACAGTGGAAGAGCTGTCGGTCAAGCCGATAGCATTACTGCCTCGATAGGATGAGGAATTTCCACCGTTGATCACTGCACTCGCGTTGACGGAACCCGACTCGAGTATGTCCGTAGGCGTATTGATACCAGTGGAGGGCGGGTACATTGAGCCGGAACTGACAGGTATACCTTCGGGAATTAAAAGCCTTTGTTCTTCCAGTCGCGCACGACTCTCTTCTTCCCACATAACCCACTTCCATTGCTCCAAGTGAGTGAGCCCATAGACGCGAAGGAGAGAGATAGGACAGTAGTATTCCTGGCCATAATATGAGTGGAAGTCAATCCGGATGTACCGGTAGAAGTCGCGCAACGAAGTGGGTGGATGGAACGACTGTCAGGGAATGAGCAGTGCGAAAGAGACAGGGTACCGACCGAATACATCACCTGTACACCCCTGATGTTCTTGCCGCGGTATGTCCCCGCAAATGTCCATCCGTCATCCGTTGCAGTGTAGGTCTTGGCCACTCGAACAGTGAAATCCTTGAACACCCCACTAAAGAACTCAAAGTTGGCGAGTTGTACGGTATCTATCCGAATGTCGTCGCACAGTTCGACCACAACAAATTGGGCCTCCCCTTTCTTCGTCGTGCATGGTGAGAGCATGTACTTGTCCTTCTTTTCTGAAAGAATGGAAGACGCGGATTTCGCTGACCGATGTGCCATGTGTACTCGTGCAGAGCAGTCCATGTTGGCATAGTTGAACCTGTCCGTGATTGGCACCCTGAAGTGGGCAGGTAAACTATCCTGCGGAAAGGACGGTTCTGAGACAGTCGCGTGCACGTCCACGGGAGATGGAGTAGCGTCAGTATCTCGGTGGTGTCGGGGGTCAGATATAGTTCTCTCGGATGCTTCTGTTGTGGTCGGAGGGCTCGCCTGCTGCGATACTGTCCGCGAGTGAGCATGAAGTTGCTTCGACTTCCATTCTTCAAAAGACAGCAAGATATCTTCTGGACCTTCTGGTGGGTCTGCAGAGGGTAAAGGCTTTAGACAGCACAAGGGCGGTTCGGGATGGAGCGCGCGGTGTTTGACAACGATGGCACGAAATGGATCGTTGGTAGACACCGTAACTTGGGACACGGCGAGCGTGGCCACGAACGCCAGGACGAGCAGCGTCCATGGCAGCAATGACAACGAAAGCATCACTAACGTTGTGAACCGCCGACCCTAGGAAGTCGAGTTGAAACGTAGAACGGACATGAGCCAATATATAGATGTTTCTACGTGAAGACAACACATATTCCGTCTGACACGTCGACCACGAGAAATTCAACGATATTCACGCAAACTCGGATACCACATTCCACCCGATAGTCTACTCCTGCCTACGTCACTGGTTTAGCGTCTCAGAGAAATGCACATAGTAGAGGGCTAATTCATGATCATTATGAAGCAGAGCTGTCAAGTCAAGGAGAGGCAACCAAGTATAGTAGTATTGTCCACGGCCACTCTCCGCTGGGTAACTCAAGAACACTGGGGAGACACTCAAAGTTAGCGCAACGGACGGACGACACGAACACCTTTCAACACTTACTAGTCCAACCAGTTCTCCTGCCTTGGTGTGCATGATGAGTGCTACAATCAGGCCTGTCAAGAACCTCAAATCAGTGTTGGTCGGCAAACCTCGACCAAACCACCTACCGTACAATCCCAAAACTTCCGCGAAGATAAGAATCAATATCTGTCAAAAATGAGCGGGGGTCGGCCGTACAGCACACAGCAAACATACCATGCCAACGAACAGTCGGGGTTGCTGCGCAGTACCTCTCACGCCAGCATCACCGACGATACCAATGGCAAAGCCAGCTGCAAGACCTGAAAGGCCCACGGACAGACCCGCACCGAGGTCAATGAAACCCTGAGCAAGTGGCATCGAAACTCCCACTAGAAACACGGTTCAGCCAGTAACCCCAAGGCTAGGGCAGGGTCTCCACATACGTGTGCCGGAAATGATCACCGAAACGACAAGGCCGTAAATCTAGTCAAGAGTCGTTGAGGCAGGGCAGGTATTGTCAACAAGGGACGCACAGCAATGATACCGGCCATGATAACGGGAACAGAACATTTCATAATGAGGTCAGGTCGAAGGACACCCATGGCGGAGATACCGACACCAGACTTCGCGGTACCATAACTGTGCGTCAGTCAACATACATACGCAGAGCAAGGGCTTGTTCAAGTTTCTTGCCTACCTTGCACCAATGCCTGTCGAGTGGTGTGAGACGAGTGGAAGTTCGTCACGTCAACCAAGGTTACTCACAAGTGAATACGATTGCGCATGTACAGCCCTGTTCGCATTGTTCATAACGATCTGAGCCATACTAAGAGGTTACACACCATTGCACCAAAGAACGGGGCATAAACAGGACACAGGTCAGACATTTTTTTTCTTGCTCGGTGCTGCTCGTGGAAGGAAACTGAAGAACGCTGTTTTACTTGTTGGACGGTCTCAACAGACAACGCACGGCGCGCGCAGTGTTAGTCGGGCCACTCCGGGCGGAGATCGAATCTGTGGCTCTGCCGGCACTCAGCCAAGTTTGGCAAAGCCTCGTCCGACAACCATGGCGGCCTGCATGAAATTCACCCAGCGAGTGAGTGCACTTGCCACTAATCCTGACCAGAACTACACCTCGAGTAGGTCTGGAAGTCATTCGTAGACACGAAAGGTACGTCTCACTTCCACCGTGTCGAACTTGTTCATTACAACAGAGTAGGAAAGGACATGATGCTCAGTGTTTCCCCAACGTGAACCATTTTAATGTGGTGCCATTCGGGCGACTCGACTAATTTTGTTCGCAGCTCCGAATTCTACGTGCTAGACCAGGCGTCGTCGAAACGGCGCTCGAGATCCAGCCTTTCAACTGTCCGTGTTCTATGCGACACTGTATGGTGCAGCGACTGACTCTTCTCGTTTACACAGTAAACCGCGTCGGGGTGGGTTATCTTCGTGTACGTCGCTGAATGCCATGCCCAAGATAGTGCATAGACTGTTCACGGCGGACTTCTGCTGTCACTCACCGACACACTTGGCTCTCTTGCCGTCGCATCCAGGGGTCATTACATGACTGGTGTCTCGACTGACGTGTGTACATCGTTTGTTCGCCCAGCGGGAAAAGCTGGCGATACGCTATTCGGAAAAGCAACGCTGACCTCGCTAGGCAAGTCAAATTCGGAGGTTTTATTCGATGTCCTCACATGATGACCGATAGGGCGGCAATTGGCATATACCCGCATTGACTTCACGAATGCCAACGGTGAACTTGTCGCATATGGGAGTACGTTATCTTCTTTCTCGGCGGCGATCGCACCCCTCAGACCCCCATCATTCAGCGCACACCAAGTACATTGGCAAGTCGGCAACCGATCCTGTGAGTCATTTAAACCAATTCGGCTGCAACCCACCTGAGCCAATCTCCGTCACAGAAAAACGTGAAATTCTCAGATGATGGCGAGACGATCGTAGAAGGCGGGAGCGCAAATGACTAGCGTATCTCAGCGTAGCATTTATTTGCTCTGATTCGGTGTTTCTTTCCTCCATTATTCCTTCCGAATATATCCCCAGGTGAATTGGAGCAAAGTTATGGCCCAGAAATGTCCGTTGGCGTAACACCCTTGGCTGGTGGGCGCTCTGCCACTGATGCTCACGTGCGACTTACAGCCCCCGAGCTTCCATGACCGAGGAAAACTAACATAGGGCCTCTTTCCCCAGTTGGTTGGACTGGCGCATCAAGACAATTTCCCGGCGCAGTCGGTCTTCCGAACTTTCCAATACAACCGCGCCAAGTAATGAACTAGGACACCAGAATACAGATGGAATATTTGAATGACCGTGTTTGCTACATACTTATGAAATGTCCCGTGAAGACTAGCTAAACATACAGTGGCCACGTGGGTTAGAGTAAGGTGGCATTCTCGTCATCGGGTTCACACAAGGTATACTCCTCGCGGAGTATACCACCAATCGCACTGACCATCCCCGGGGTATATCTAGACAGCTTCTGCAGGGTACAGATGTCAAACGATAGTGAGCCCCACCGCTTGTCGACGTGTCACGAATAACGTACCGCTCGTAGCGAAGGAGATATAGGAAAATTAGTTCTCCCTATTTTGATTTGGGGGTCCTTAAGCTCCACCATCGCGTACCGCATTAAACGTTCATGGAATTCCAAAAACTCGCTGCTATTAGCCAGCTCCTCAAGCGAAACGCGTAGCATGGTCTTGTTTTTGCGGCCTCGTTCCGTAAGCCACCGGAATAAATCCTCCATGACACTCGTCTCAGGCTCGATGACGGTTATACGCTCGAGGTCTTGCCAATAGTCAACTGGTCGATGAGACCCATGGCGGGCTAAAAAAGCAGTTATCTCGGCTCCTCCAAGCGCCACATTTTGTACCATAGGGAGAGCGGTGATGAGGGGTGTCATGTCTTGCCTCCCGTTAACAGCATTCCTGATGCGAAGGTCGGTCACGCGGGGAAACCTGGGGGCGCCATCGGTTCCACGAAACATGGGAGGCGTCAACGTGTCCGTGGGCCAACGCGGGACGTAGTTTAAATGACGTAACTCAGGGGCAACGATGGCCATTAGGATGCTCTCTAAACCCGGCATTTCGACATCGCGTGGATACAAATTGAGCGTGTGCAGCGCGGGCATGTGAATGCTGTCCGGAGCTAAACTCAGGTCCCTGAAGCTTCTCCCCGTTCCGTACAGGGTCAGACTAGTGAGCTTGACTGATTCCTGTAAGATGTCCCGCAGCGCAAATGGCAGCGAGGGCACACTCGGAGACCACTGCGTGTTATCTGTGATGAGTGCGAGCGAGGTCAGTTGGAATGCAGGCACGATGTCCGGAATCCGGAATGCGCCGAGATGAAGGTAGGTAAGCCTTGGACAAGTGTCAGGCTGGATCCAGTGTGGCCAAGGGAGAGCACCTGTCTCGTGCTCGTCCGATCGAATATGAATGCTTTCCACTGGAGAGTAAGATACAGAATCGAAGTGAGCGAGCATGAACTGCAACGTAGATGGAGGGAACCCGCGGATATCGAGGCTGCGCCAGCGCCACGCATGCTCGGCAAGAGGAACGATCAGAGAGAGAAGATGCCTGCGTGGCCCGGCCATCCCAAACCATCGTTCCCGCATCGGCAGCGGACGTATGGTAATGTTCAGGGGCATGTCACGACTCTGCGTGAGGTGACGTTTGACCATCGTCTGTGTCCACCTAGGCGTAATATTGACATAGGTCCACAAGCTGGCGGTGTGAGTTATTACGTTCCGCCACCGCCGACACACGCCGAGCCACTTCCAGCATGGATCTACGCAAGTCGAGCAGTGGTAGGATGTCGCGTGCTCGAGTATGGTAACCAGAATTTCGTTGGGAAGCCTTTGGATGAGGGGTCTCGCACTTCTTTGAATGAGCTCGTCCAGCTCCACTTGGACCCGCTCAGCAACGGCTCGGATCTCCCGAGCTTCCTGCAGGAGCGCCGTTTCTTTTTCCTTCAGACGGGCGAGTTCAGACCTTAGCCTGTCGACACCGTCCGTTGAGGATCTGGTAGTGTATGCGACAGACTTCCGAGTGTGCATCAGCAAGGGATAAAAAGGAAAAAACAATCGCTGGGACTAATGGAATGGAGTGATTAAACTGTGCAGACGATACAAAACGTACCTGGTGGAGAAAAAAAGAAAAAGCGTCGATCTGGGGAGAGAACGGGAGCGTATGAAGGCAGTGATCTTTCGCAGGGCTTGAAATATAACGCCAAGTTTGAGCACTCAGACCCGGCGGTACGGAACGTTCAGTTTAACATCCCACTTGACATTCCAGGCGTCTATGAAATTGTGTCAAGATCATGTGAAGTGGCCCTTTTTTCGCTTTTCTCAAGCTGACCCCAACCCGGAAAACGGCCCTAAAGCCCCTACCATTTACATGTCTGTATCTCTTTTCCTGCGGAACAATCCATTAGGAGAAGGTTTGGAGATGACATTCCAGGGCGTTATGTATGGAAGCTCACTTACAGTTGACAGATTATGATCGTGATGGCCCGAAGTTGGTCTGTCGGACGAGGACAGATTACCGGTGCGGCAGGCAAGTATGGATTAGCCTGGGGAATTAAAAGCTATACTTGTCCATTTAGCAGGCGTTTCACTTACGCTTTGTGTCAACCCTTAGCGGTGCCCCGGTCCTCGGGAGTGCTCACCTTAATTGCCGAGGGCACGCAGCGCTTGCGACCCCCCCTCTGCGCACCCACAGGGACGGCGGACTACTAATCACGGCACTTTTGCGGGCAAATATCAGTGGAGCTTCCCCGAGCCAAGGGGCCCTAGTGCACTCGCTCCACTTGTGACCTGGCTAGCATCCGGGGATGGACACTTGGCAGGGCCTAAGATGAAAACGACAAGACTCTTTATCAAACGTTCGAGCTGAAACTAGGTAACCTCAAAGTCCCACAACGATTCACCACACGTGTGCTCCCCGTGCACCTCAGGCAAGTCGACGTCCCTACTAACACTGATCACCACACCACCCGCTCCACGCCATGAAGTATGGAGCACGGGCAGGTCGACGTCCCTAGCTAACATTGATCATCACCACCCACCCGCAAGAGTTATCGTCCGATATGCCGATTAGCACGTTCTCCTAGGGTACATGACTTTTCTCCACCCACTCTTCTCCCACCCTTCCACGAATTTGTCCTCGGAAAACCTTCCGGTTGCCCACCTCCGCCCCCTCTCGCGAAGGGCCCTCAGCTGTACTGGATCCACGGTCAGGATCTGTAACATCAGTCAGATGAGTAACAAGCGAGAGCACCCTGACCATCTGACCTCGTGCATGGCAGTCGCAAACTCTCCTGGGGTCTTAGCATGAAAGCCCGTGGGTTGTGACTGGTATGGAACTACTATATCATGCAGCGGACCCCCAGACGCGTGCACCAACGGAATCAAACCGGCGGCCTGGATATCAACAAAACATCTTGAGCCTTGGGCGCAGAGTCATCACGAGAACGCCAAGTTAAGAAATACCATAAATTCAACGATATTGATGCCGAAATGTTCGTCCACCATCGTGCTAAGCCCGATACTGGAACGGGACAGCCATTCTAGGACTTCTGGGTAAGAAGCGTTGACAACAAAGGTGACGTGACTCTACAGCGGGAGAACCACCAAATCAGCACGCGCCAATTCATGTTTCACGTCCTTCCAATATCAAATTGGGGAACCTACGAGGATGTCCAAATCGCTTGCCAATAAACGGAGTCTTCCCACCCTATCTAAATCGCCCGAATTGCGAGCGCCACCAAGGAGCACGAGGCGTACCTCATTTTTGGGTAAAGACCTGTACTCGGGATGATCCATTAGAAGCTGTGCGAACGCTCGAAGTTGGGCTGCGTGGTCTTTCTCCGGGCTGTGTTATTACAATTCAGTGGCCCGGTGGGTAGGCCCAGGGTCAGCGAGATGACGCACCGAAATTGTGCCACACTAAGAATGATACGCTCTCTATCATCCAAACGGAACTTGACCATCTCCCGCATGTCACAGGGTGGATATACGATTTCAGGCTCCACACTCTGGATAGCCTGGCTACCTGCTGCGTGGTAACCATCCACGCAAAGCATTGTCCGCAGAGCCTTTGCTGATAGAGCCAATTCGACGGCCAGAAGCGGTGTGAGACGGAGCGCCCAACGCATCATGGGTCCAAAATGTTCGTGGGATAATATGGAAGCTATATGGTTGTGCGTCCACGAGGAATTGACCATCAGAAAACGAGCATGCGAGAGGGAAAGAGCGTAATAGTACATCATAAGGCGATAGTAGCTGTTCAGAGTATCAATTGGATTGATATAACTATATATAAGAAGGAAGGTGCGAAGCACTCACATCCGTTTGCCATGCGTCCTCCAAGACTCGGCTCGGACACGCGCAAGCATGTCAGTGGATATAGTTGGGTAGTGGACATACGCCCCGATTGGAACGGCAGCACGAGTAAGCCAGGTTACAGCGGGGAACGTGAATGCATAGCCCATGGTATCTGAAAAGGAAACCGGTGCGATCCGTTGGAATCCGTGAAATGGTAGCGAATCATCCAGCTCACCGATGTATAGGTCCGGGATGAACTCACACATAGCCTCCCAGGCAAGGTAGATGGAGCCCAGGCTCTGGCCAAGGATGGTAAACCGCGGCCATCTGGAATCTTCGACCAGATGTCTTGACTTTAAGTAGACGAAGTGTAATGTCAATGATTCCAAGTCGATGGCAAAACGAGCCTACAGGTATGTCGTCGTCCAGCGAGGCTCAGGTTCGCGAGTTGATGTGGTTGCTCACCTTTACTTTATTTATGATATCTGTCTTCGATGCATCCGTGTCACCGGAATACACGACACATATGATATCCTTATGTTGTCGTTGGATATGAGCAATGGCAGTCCACAAGACCCGCTCTCCGCCACCACCTGCATTGCTTGGAGGGACTCGTCAGTTGGACGGCCTGGATGTCAGGACTCCTTAGCAAGCGAAGAGGGAGCTCACCAATATGGATGAAAGAATCCAACAAATTTATAACGTTTGGATTCTACGCGTTCAAGACCCAGTTGGTCAAGTACAACTTGGCGGGTTTGTAATGACTTCGACCAAATGGACTCCGTGTAGGCGATGTAGGCAAGTACGGTGGCTAGCAAAGCTAGTCCGGCCAGAAAATGATACATGACAGGCCTGCCGCGCACGTCCCCCAGGTCGGTACTTGTAGTGGTGTAGTGACTATTCGCTGACATCGCTTATGTAATGGTGTATGGACCAATCGCGGCTGCTGTTGCCTTTTTCGGTGAACGCAGAGCGATGATTGGTCTTCGCTCGTTGGCCTGCAACGCGACACACACGCTGGTCAGCTCTGCGAGATCGGCTCGTGTGGCAATTCACTAACACACAGCACGTACGCGTTTTTCTCCGTCGTTGGCCGTGCAATCTGGACACGTTGAGGTTGCTTTGTATTTTTCTTTGCGGATCTGTGGTGAGTGGTTTCGACAAAGTTTGTCGTAGGACACGAAAACGTTTCTGCTTCCTCAACAGCGATGCAAGGTTCATTCCATTTATCACCGCTGATTTCTATTTCGGTAGACGCAGGCTGGTTCTGCATCAGAACTGTTCTAGCCCTACCCTCCTTCGACCCACGCAGATATTGGCGCCCATCCTGACATGGACAACCTCGCGTGGGTTGGCCATGCCTCCCCGTTTTCTCCCGAACGTGCCCCATAAGAGTGCTGTAAGGCAGCTACTGTGCTACATCCATTCGCCGACATCCTCAACGTCTACACTGGAGTTCTTGCCCAGAAACAGGAATCTCCTTCGTTTTTGTGGCGGTGCGGCTATATAGTATTCAAAGGATGACTCTCTCGACTCGTCTACATCCCATCACTTCCCTTCACATTACTACCACACAACTAGGACTTTTGTGATGCCGCCTTTCTCTCGGCAGGTTATCGATGGTTGCACTCGTGCCGCTCATGGCTCGAGATACATCGTAAACAAGCAGGTTACGCGCGAAGATCGTGAGGCTGCAGTTCAAAGCAACCAAAACGGAGAGATGCAGATGAAGACCGTCATCGCTATTGTAGGGGCGATAGGTGCGCCGTCTCTCCCTCGCCTCCTCCGTTGGCCCTACGAGACCTGGCTGGCTGCTTGGGTCCTCCCCATCATCTATACACCAGTTTTCCCGCGTTATTATGGTGTTCCTAGCCAGGAATGGTTCATTTACGTGGGGAACGATGATCTATTCTCGCCCTGAATAGTAATGTCGGTACGCGGCGCGCTGTGCAGACCTCCCTTCCCAATTTTTCTTTATGTCCCATGGCGCGACGTTCCTCGACAACTGACCTAAACTTTCTTCTCGCAGCGTGCTTTGTTCTACTATTACTTGGTTTCTGGTGGGTCTCCCGGAAACCACGGGCCCCTCCTACGCCCGGTGGCGGCCGGTGCAATGATAATCCACAGGTGCATCGGAGGTGTTGTGACTTCAGCCAATGGTTTTTCCTACGGAGAGCCCGGAGTCCTGCCAGCCCTCCCCATCCCGCAGCCGAGGTACCTATTACTGTCCATGAACCTGCGCCGAGGTTGTCGCACGTGGGCCCTTCGTCCCCACACGCTCACATACCAGAGGAAACGCTTGACAATTTCCACAGCGGAGCGTTTGAGCTGGATGATGAAATTGGAGACTTCATGTTCCGGCACGCTGATCGTACTCGGCTCATGGGTGAGGACGGCACGGTGACTGTTGTTGAAGGTGGTGTTGCGGAGAAAACTGAGAAGCCTGAAGACGTGATAGTAACTACCACCTTTCGTGCTGGTGGAGATGGGTATACTCAGGGCGGCTGTGCGAGGTCGTTGGACGTCGTTGAGAACGGCGGGGTTGACGTTGCGGGTTATGATACTGTCGCTAATACTACAAGGCTTGAGGCTACGCAATGACATCGTTTTGTACAGCAGGCACAGCTCGACCTGATAACCACGTTGACAGGGGCTGTATAGCCCAAAATGGTAAAAACAGAAATAATTATTTTTGGGATAACTCCTGCACCTTCCAGCGCCGATACCAAGTGGAGGCAAGTTCTGCTGCACTCGACGAGGCTGCTCTGTACGACGAAGAACGCCATCTGTATTCCGGGACATCCACCAAGGACGCAATGAGCTCGTCGAATAATGCAAAGCGCATAATTCTCGACGGTAAGTCACATTCTGGCTCATTAGAAGACGTCGTGGATACTTGGGAACCGCTTGCTTTGTATCTGACATTCTTTCCTATCTCTAGTGGCCCTTTTTGTCGCTTCTCAGGTATGCTTGTTGGCCGCGCTTCTGTCAATGACTGGCATGTTGATCGATTGTGTCCCAGGCGGCCGTCTTCTACGCCATACGAGTAAGTGGATGGTTCCCTCCGCACTTCCTCACTCGACTCCAGGACCGTCACGTTGACTCGTCTCACCAATTATGTGCCAGTGATCGTTCGTCCGTTGATCAACTAACGTATTTATAGTGGCTATTGGACCGACATCCGACGGACAAAGATGCAGAGAAACGCCGCACGGAAGTCATGAAGAAACTTGGCCATCATAACCTTAAACTAGACGATTACGAACGTGTGTGTTGTCGTGCGGTACAGATCCGTGCTGTTCTAACTTTTTTTTTCTTTCTTTTCATTCACAGGGACTATTGCCTTAGAAGTCGTGCATCCTGACCACATCACCGTAGGCTTTGAAGGTAAGCACTGATGGTGACGGTTCGGGCGTAATGTGGCCGGTTGTGAATGTCAGCGATGACCACTCCCTGAACAGATATCGGTGGTCTTGATTCTATCATCTCCTCACTTCGTGAATCAATAATCTATCCCCTTCTGTACCCGACTCTATTCACTTCCACATCTTCCTTGCTGGGTGCTCCCAAGGGCGTTTTACTTTATGGTCCGCCCGGGTGCGGCAAGACAATGTTGGCACGTGCCCTCGCCAAAGAATCCGGAGCGACGTTCATTAACGTCGCCGCCTCGGTACTGACGAACAAGTGGTTCGGCGAGTCAAACAAGCTCGTCGCAGCGCTCTTCAGTCTCGCACGAAAAGTTCAGCCCGCTATCATCTTTGTCGATGAGATAGACACTTTCCTTCGCGAGAGGCGGTCCGACGACCATGAGGTTATGGGAATGATGAAGGCAGAGTTCATGACGTGGGTTTCCGCCATTCTCACGAATCCAACCCTCATTTTAACACATTAAAAAAAAAATCTTCTGCCACTCCAACTGGCCGGCTCGTAGGTCGTGGGATGGTTTACTATCCGGCTCGGACAGGATCCTTGTTCTAGGCGCAACAAATCGCCCTATGGACATTGACCCTGCTATCCTGCGGCGCATGCCGAAACGTTTTGCCATTGGACTTCCCGACACGGAGCAGCGCTTCAAAATTCTGTCCCTGGTACGTTTACCTGCACCAAGAAGATGGCGGCTGATCAATCTTCACCTTCGCATCTTTTGACGGCTCACTACCACAGATGCTGAAAGGCACGAAACTCGACCCCTCGTTTTCGATGCGGGTCCTTGCCGCGCAAACGACTGGATTCTCTGGATCGGACCTCCATGAGCTTTGTCGTAGCGCAGCCATGGTCCCCATACGGGAGTGCATGCGGAAGATGGCGCTGGACGGGGAGACGATGAAGAGGGTCGAAACGGAAGGGTTTAACATGCGACCGCTGACATTGAATGACTTCTATGAAGCGGAGGGGTCAACACTGTCTTTCCCGGACCCAGATGACGAACCTCTACCGAACGGGGCGATAGGGCCTCTGGAGCTGCGAACCGAGGAGATCATGAAAGCGCATGTAAATGACCAACAAACATAGATGCAATAGGGGAGTCGGAGGTTGGCGCTGGAAATTTTTCTTTTTTTTCATAAGACGCTGTATCTTCAGTAGCAATACCGTAGTGTATCCCAAAAAGATTTTAATGGTGCTAAATGGCTCTGTCGACATTCACCCATGTGTACCTGTATATCCAATCGTCTCTACATACTTCGAGACTGAGATCGGGGTCCGTACATTGATCATTGCCGAGACGTACGATACATACCACATATGACCAGAAGATAATAGCTGTCATTCCTATAGAATTCGGAGGATCGTTCTCGCCAGTAAGATCTCCCGATTCCTACTACTGACACTACTTATCAGCAAGACTGTTTGGATCTAGTCAGGTACTGAAGTCTATTCTCACCAGTAAGTTCTACAGCGAGACAGGGAGTACCGTAAACGTGACCAACGTTTTGGCAACCGAAATCTGGCTCTCACATGCTCCAGAATATGATACTCAATGTCACATTTCTCACCCGCTGATACCGAGAATGAAATATAAATCTCGCTGTCGCCTCAGGTGAGCCCGATTGCGTCCCGGTAGGATGTGCACTCAGGGTTGATAGCCTCCAACGTCCGATTTCTGCATATCGCAGGTTCGAACTTGATCTGACATGTTGAACACGCAGTCGCCAGCGATTTTTTCAGCACCTAGAGCCAGGGCGCGAACTCTCACGTCACCTCGTCGCCTGTAACATGGGGGACATCGTTACATACTGTGCTTTCGTCACCGGCGGGTATCGTTATCATGCTTAGCCCTAGTAGCGCTGAGCCATACGCCTGGAGTCAGCTTAGCGGCATATAACCTATGTCAACTTCAAGCTCGTGCGTCCCCCGCTCTCACATCCTCTGCCTCATTGTACGACATGATAGACCTAAATGTGAGCCTAGACATGGTAATAAAAGCGAGAGGTGAGTTGTATCGACAGCAATGTTTCTCACGCGGCCCTAGTTGACCAAGTACGATATCGATAGCGGGAACAACTGTTTTAGAAGTGATCGGGTTGCTGTTGGCCGTCTTTCGGTTATCGTTCCGTTATCGAATACGAAGGCTGTGGTGGGAAGACGCCTGGGCATGCGCCGCCTTCCTCTTCGCCACCACTTACCTGACGGGAACATGGTTGGATCTTCTGTATCGTACATAACACGTTTCGTGCTTCGACGGACCGGCCTCACCTAATCCCTAGGGAGACCGACCTCAACGGTTGGGTTGTGGATGTACGTTTTTTCGTTCAATTCCGTGATATGGTACGAGATAGCTTCTTCTCGACGCTGCAAATCTAACGATCACCGTTTCAAGGTTTGTGCGCCATAGTACACTATTATCGGTGGCACGTATCATCTATCCGTCTCCGAAACTGCGAAGAATGGTGTTTGGGATAGCCTCGGTGTTCTTCTCGTCGTACATCTCCTTCATGGCGGCGAAATTGTGGTATTATTGCCACGACTTAAGCTGGATGAACAATACTTTGTATTTCGGAAACGCCCTTCTCCCGTTGAGTACGAATTTAATTATCTTCGAACTGACAAGTGAGTCGGTCTGTCAATGTTCATTGCTTCGTCCCCTCTGACAAAATGGCGTAGCTGATTTCATCACCGATGCAATCCTTATTGCTCTACCAATCAAGCTCCTATGGAGTGTCAAACTTCCGACCCGACAACGACGGATGATCCTATTGATTTTTGCATCGGGCATTACGGTCACGCTCGCCGCTATCTGCCGTGCCACATGTCAGATTTTGGAACTCAATTCAATCGTCTCTTTAATCATGGATGCTGAGGTGAGGACGCTCCGTGTTGTTGGATTCTCTTATTGAATTCCGTGAGCTCTCGATTTCATTCGTTCCCAGATCGCATTCTCTAGCATCATGTGCAATTTGCTTGTTTTCGTGATGTTTCTCTACCGTTATGGCCGATCAGTTTACCCTTCGCTCTCGGCCGAACCTGATGACGATGACGATGACGACTATACGACACCGGTCCGATCCCGTCGGAGCACCCAGTTTCTGACGACCATCGAAGCGGGGGGCTCGGATTACTCGGAGAACGTGACGTCTACACGAGGAGACGGCTGCAGTAGCTACGCAACCTCCGGTACATCAGGCACGCACGGCCCCTTGGAGCAACAATCTAAAACAACCGCGAGCTGATCCTAACCCATCCCCTCTCATCTCTGCCATCGCTTGCTTCATCCCTCATGTTCACTTTGAGTTCGATATGGGATTAACTCTTTTAGCGTTATGTCGCCCCGCTGTCACATGCTGACCACTCTTAAGTCTTGCCTTCACCTTGATCCCACCCTCTGCTAGCGTGAGTGTTTGTCTTGGTAATTCTGCAGTCTTATTTTGTGTTCCCATGTCAATTGCAAAGAAATAAAAAATACTGCATTGAGTTCATAACAGGGTATGCTTAGATTAGAGGTATCATCAATTACTTGCATTTACTAGTGGCAACGGCTTGCTACAACCCTGCTTGGAGAACAATGTGCCTGCTGATCTGACCACTGTTGGGGGCAATTAAGTGTTAGACAATGAACATGAGTAATTGCTGTGCTTGGCAGCCTGGAATATCGGCGATATCACAACTATCAATTCAAGGCATAACCGCTTGTCTATCGATTTGTAACATCTGTGGAACGGATTGCCTAGTGCATTCTTGTCAGTTCTTGTGCTCACTCACCACTGACGCTTTTTTTCTGCATGGAAACTCCAATCTAACTACAGATCACAGCGTCGGTATTCTTTACGTTCAACAGTCGTCGGGTCATCATATATGTCAATATGTGACACTTGCCGCGGCAGCGTAGTCCAGGGGTCTTCAAACCCTCCTTTTCTCATGGTCGTCCCAAAGTGAGATAACAGTAAACCGCCCAATACCCGAGATGGTACTCGCACAGGCCCCTCATAACTGCCAGTGCTATGGACCCAGCAGTGAAGCAGGTAGCCCTGCTGGTTGGCTGGTGTGTATGAGTTCATATAGGTCTTGGCCGTGTGATCACACAGACATTGACTGGCGCCTGAGACCCGCGGAGACAACACATGCGTGGGAATACGTACCATGAATATTGTCAAGGGACAGCAGGGCTATCGGAGTTCGCATCCGACGTAAAAAGATCCATAGTTGAGTAGCGTGGTTTAGCACGTTGCCTCTCGAGACTCCAGAAAAGCCGTGCTTCAACAGTCATCGAGGTCACTCAAGGCGTGACCAATGGTGGCCAAGGAATCAATCAGTACATCGATCAGATAGGTGCAGGACCGGGTATTTCCCAGACTCAGACCCTGCATCGCGTCTGTTTCTCATGGTCTGGATTGTGGGATCCGGGAGGGAGCATTCAAGATTTAACCTATGTGGCAGACCGTAGTAGTTCGGGTATGGTGACTACGGCGACGACTTGCGGTTCATCCTCCAGGGCTCCAAAGCCCGATGCTCTCCTGGCCAGCTACTCGGGAAAAAAAAGACATAGATGCTGTGAACTCCTACTTGCTAGTTCTTCCATATCTTCCCCAGAAAGGTTGGCCGGCCAGCAGCTGGATCACGTAATAGGTCACTCCCCGTCGATTTGAGCTCCTGCCTGGCAGCGTGTACGATTGCGACACAGGGAAACGACCCGTGATCAGTTCACGACAAGCACCTGCCTTGACCGTGACCGACTAACCTCACAAATTCAGCACGCTCTTGGCCTAACGGTGTTCGTGGATACATGGTTTCTTGCGCAAATGTTAGCCATCGGTCTCCATTACTCACACGAAGATTCTTGATTTGATTGCCGCTCCGAGTTTGGGGCCACCAACTTCCAATCACTGCACTTTGTAGGTTCGAACATCGATTTTGAGTTCGAGTGCTTGTAGAGAGCCAGGCAGGTGTTTCAGCGCTTAAGTAACATTCAGTAGCGGTAATCAAAGCATTCACAAAGTAGGAAGCGAATGCTGCAAGTCAGCCGTCGATCGTGGGCTCACGTCAACCGTCACCCCGCCATCTGTGAGGTGGGGGGACGTCATTCATACTAGACTTCTGTCACGAGTGCTGGCGCTTCTGCCAGGTCCCAACTCAAATTCACAGCACACTGCTCAACATTGAGCCATGCACCCTATCAACTTAGCGGTGACATTTAACTTCTGCCAGTGTTGACTGGCGGGCTTGCATCCCTCATTCTTCCTTTCATGTTCCTTGCTGCGTTGCACATCATGGTAGACCTGGATGTGAGTCTAGATGTGATAAGGAAGGCGAGCGGTAAGTTGCATCGAGTGCAATGTTTCTTCTCACCAAGCCTAGTTGACCAAGCACGCGATTAATAGTAGGAACGGCGGTTCTAGAAGTGATTGGACTGCTGTTGGCTGTCTTTCGGCTTTGGTTCCGTTTTCGGATACGAAGGCTGTGGTGGGAAGACGCTTGGGCATTCGCCGCCTTCGTCTTTGCGACCAATTACTTGACGGGAAATTGGTTGTATGTGCACTATGGTGCATACCACGCTTCGTGCTTCGGAGAGCTGGTCTCACCTAACTCTCAGGGAAACCAACCTCAACGGTCGGGTATTGGATATCTATTTTATCATTCAATCCCGTGATATGGTATGAGATAGCTTCTTCTCCACGCTGCAGATCTAGTGAGCATCATCTCAAGGCTCGTGCGTCATAGTACGCTATTTTCGGTGGCACGTATCATCTATCCATCCCTAACGCTGCGAAGAATGGTGTTGGGGATAGCCTTGATGTTCTTCTTGCTGTTTGTCTCCTTTATGGTGGCAAAACTGTGGTATTTCTGTCAAAACTTGAGTTGGATGAACAATACCTTGTATTTGGGAAACGTCCTCCTCCCTTTGGATACCAATTTGATTATCTTCGAACTAACGAGTGAGTTTGGCCCGTCAATACTCATTGCTCCCCCTCTGACAACGCGGCGTAGCTGATTTCATCGCCGATGCGATCCTTATCGTCCTGCCTATCAGGCTCCTATGGAGTGTCAAACTTCCAACCCGACAGCGGCGGATGATCCTATTGGTTTTTGCATCGGGCATCACGGTTACGATTGCTGCTATCTGCCGTGCCCTATGTCAGCTCTTGGACCTGAATCTGATCGCCCCTTTAGTCATGGACGTCGAGGTGAGGATCCATTACGCTGTTAGATTCCCTTATTTAAATCCTATAAACGTACCATTTCATTCGCTTTCAGGTTGCACTGTCTAGCATCATGTGCAACCTGCTTGTTTTCGTGACGTTTATGTACCGCTATGGCCGTTCGGCGTCCCCTCCTCCCTCGACCGAATCCGATGAGGACGACGACTACACGACGCTCTTCCAACCTCGTCAGACCACGCAGATTCTGACCACCACCGAAGTGGGCAGAGCGGATTATTCCTCAGGTGATGAGACGTCTACACGGAGTAGTGGATGCACTAGTGACGCAACCTCGGGCATATCAGATATACTGAGTTCCTCGGAAGAACAATCTGAAAAAGACTCAAGTTGATCCTAACCTGTCCCCCCCCCCGATATTGCCTTTTTTCATTTGCTACTTGGATATGGGACTATCTCTCGGCGTTATCTCCCGTTGTCACATTTCGTCAGTCGCGTTTTGCCTTCGCTTTGGTCTCGGTCTCTCTGATACCAGTGCATCGACTTAATAACTCCGTCCTGTCATCTCGTCTTCCAATGTACACCATACTGAAGAAGGGAACGGAATAATACAAAGTTGTCGATGCTGCCTTGGTGACCCTCCCTGTCAACTTCCGTGAAGGGAGGGCCATCGAGCTTATGCGAGGCACGATTAAGCATGGCCAAGAAATCGGTACATCCATCGGGCAGGCACAAGATGGGATGTACGTATTCCAGACTCTGATTGTGCATCGACCCTGTTGTAAGTGCAGGATCTGCGAGGGAACATTCACACAGGGGCCAAAGCTCGAACTTCGCGGTGTGAGTTCGGGCATGGTGTCCATGACGACGACCTGTGATCCATCCTGCAAAGCTGGATGCTCTCCAAGGCGGTCAGCCGCCGAAAAAGACATAGCTGTGGCGTAAACTCTCTGGTTTTCGGCACTTCCTCATCCCCCCAGAACTGAGGTTGGACCCGCAACCAGCCGACCCGCTAAGTAAGTTAGTTCCCTCCGTCCGAGCTTCTGGATTCTGGCGTGTGTGGAGCTGTTATGAAGATGTGTAAAGATACGCTGAACCGGCGCCGTCGCGATGAACTTGGGAAATATCGGAATTGTGGGGACAACGACTACACACACATGTGTGTTGTGTAGCTGTACTTTGTAGCGTTCGGCACAGCGCTGGAACAGCAAGAAGAACCTGGCCGTGGCCCGTTGTGACCCTCCAACTTCCAAGTAAAAACGCAGCAGTACTGTGATTCAAGATGTTCTCAGGGACCACTGGATAGGCTCTTGCTAATTATAAACGACGAACCAATAAGTGTTTCGGCGCTCAACACATAGTTAGTAACCGCACCTGCCGAACACCCAAAGAACTCCAAAACCGAGTAGCAAGCGTATGCTGTAATTTGGCCGTCTCACTGATTTGGCAGGTACGTACATAGTATGTAGTGACTGCCTCGGACCAAGAAGCGAGTGCGTTGAAGTGCTTGGTCTGTCTGCTCAACGACAGTGCGGTTGCGAGTGGTACAGATTAGTAGTATGTACACCTGAACTTAATGATGGCTTATAAAATGCTCTAATCGCCTCCGTGAACGTTTGAACCTCAAACCCAATTTTTTTCTCAAGCGGACCGCCGAATGGTCCCAAAAATATTTCTACTGCATTCTCCGATATAATCTTACTATCATTCGACACCAGATGCAAAACTTTTGCGAGATCTTGAATAACTTCACAACAACTCAACAGCTATATTTCATACTTCATATATAGGTAGAATAAGGTCTCAGCTACATTCCTCCTAGATTTTATAGTCAACGGTGATGAATTGAGTGGAGCCGAAGCAATGCAAACCGAAGGGGTCCAAATTCACACCAGATGCAAGATTTTGTCACGGATTGTCACACACGGCATGCCGGCCATATTCAGAGTCCGCATAGTCCGACTGGTGTTGGCTAGGTGGACACTCGTACGCAGAACATGAAAAATCAATTCAAGACGAGTGATGTACAAAATGATAACTACGGGAACCATGGTCCCAGTGTCCCCCAACTACTGGCCCTCTAAAATCCCAAGTTGCTGGAGAATCTTGTCCGGTGCCAACAGGTGAGTGATGGCAGTCTAAGTAGGCAGGATTTTGCACCGGAACGGGTGCGGATTGAACAGTCGAACATTGAGGAGTAGAAGTCAGTGTAGTGGGAGCCTGACGGGATGGTCCAGCGACGGCATTGGCATTGGATTGGCGAGAACGTGAAGGGTAAAGGCCAGAGAACCGTGCGTCATCCTCAAGCACCGGATTATCTTCGAGATGCTTCGTGATCCTGCTGATAAGGTCATTCTTCGTCGTTTTCAAGTCGTCCGCTGTGAAACCGAGTGCGAGCGCAATATTTTCAAGTTCAGTCTTGTTCTTCGAGGTCAAACGTCCCTTGTACACCTCTGTGCCATCCATTGCATTGCGCTGAGCCTGCACAACTGCTGCCTTTTCTTGCCTGCACTGCTTTCCTGCCTCAACCTTCCTTCTCTTTGCCGCCCTTTTTTCTTCCTCTTCAGCAATCCTCTTTCGAGATTCGGCGCTTGTCATGAGACCGTGTTGCCATACTCCTCTCGTTTTATGACTAGCTTGTGCAGCTTTCGTGTTTAACTGCTCTTTCAGTAGATTGTAGTCACGTTGTAACATGACAGCATGGCTCTGTGCAGTATCACGCTGCCACTGCATCTCTTCATTTTCAGCACGAAGACGTGCAATCTCCTCCTGGTACTCAGCTTCCTTGGCTGAGCTCAGCTGTGAATGGGATGATGTAGCACCACTGAGAGGAGTTGCTGAGCGGGAAATGGAAACTGAACGGATAGACGCAGTACGAGAAACTGCAGTAGGGTGAGATGATGTCATGGAGCGAGTACGACGTGGGGACTTCACTGTGGGTGCAGCGGATGGACCTAGATCATCCAACTGAGACAATGAGATGGGACCAACAGACGAGACAAGTTTTCTTACTCCTGTGCCACTGCAGTCGTCTTCCTGGCAAACCTCTGAGCTGCTTGACGTGCTGTTAAAACCTTCACTGCTATCAGAGTCCGAAGTATCTGACTCTCGAGCCAGGGGTTTTGCAGATGAAGTTGGGTCGTAGTCAGGATCATCGGACTCGGAAGATGATGTACACCCGTCCGAAGGGAAATCTGCTGGGTACGAGGTTGGTAGTTGATCCGATGTTGAGGACACGTTGCTTGGTGCATAGTCAGCAGCAGAAAAGATGTCAGGGTTGAACGGGCAGATTCCTGTCCTCCGCCAGGCCTCCAGGATATTTGCCTGGGTGAACGCCTTCTCCCGAGCTTGCATGTACTCTTGGACAACGTGCTGCCGCTGTATGCCTTCCCCTGTTCGCTGACAATAATCCTCGCACTGCTTCGACCACGATCTCTGCAGCGGACCAAATACACCCACGTCAAGGGGCTGGAGTTTGTGCGTAGTGTGTGGTGGCAGTGCAAAGAGGTGAATGTTGTTTGCGACTGCCACATCCAACATATTCTGTGTCACATGTGACCCATGTCCATCATAGAGGAGGACAATTGGTTTTCCTGATGTATTCCGGCTGGCCACCTGGCACTGCAAGCATTTCACAATTATTCTTCAGAAAACATGCTGAAAAAATTGAAGAAAGTGATACTCTTTTTTGACAGCTGTTTTCAAAGAGAAAAGGCAAAAATAATATTTTCTTTTCTTTGCATGACTTTCCACAAAACATTGTTTGATGGTAATACCCATTAGCATAGAAGCTAATCAGCACTACCATCAATTCATTTTTTTGCACAGAAAAGACAAAGAAAACAAAATATTATATTTGCATTTTTTATGTGAACACAGCCCAAATAAAAGAGTATCTCTTCTTTCCATTTTTTCAACATATTTTGGCAAGAAAAATTGTGAAATGCTTGCAGTGTGGGGGATAAACGATTTCTTGAACCACTCCAAGCATAGGAAATCACTGGTCCAGCCGTTTTCTGAGGTTGCGAGGCTATGTGGTACCACAAATTTATCAACATGGATCCTGACTCTGGTAAGGCTACGCATTACTCACCAGATGTTCGGATCAACTTCAGTCGACTCCTTATCAATGACCGTCCCAGCAAATATGAATCCTGGCATCAAGTTCCCACCATCTGCAGAAACACATTCTATTATGGTGACCAGTTCCAAACTTCCACCTTTGATTTGGTACTTCTGACGATCATCACGAGAGAAGAAGAATTTTCTGCCATTCGATTTTCGCCCCCCTCCCAGCTGAATTCCCTTTTCGTCCATGTTGTAAATATTCTCCCAGGGGATGTCGTGTGTCTTGATGAGTGCCAAAAGGTTCGTGAAATGCTCCTTGACTACTGTGTAGTTGAACATTTGAGCCTGCTTTGGATCGATACCACTGGGGCATCGTAATTTGACCTCAGGATGGCATTTCAGGAATTGATATATCCAATTCTCTGATGGATAGCGCCCACAAAGGTCATAAACATATGGCCGGACGGTATCCTTTGCAATGGGGCGCCCAATTGTGCCGAGGAAGTGCATCCAATCGACAAGTACCTTTTCCTGGGCATCAGTGAGTAACCTCTGTTTCTTATGAGCATCTTCGAGTGATTTTGTGAGTCCATAGGCTCGTCTGTGCACTGTATGGTACTTGTGCTTGATACCCTCCTGCTTTGCAGCATGGAGGAGGCTACGAACTTCTTGATTTCACCATGACTGGATGGCACGGCTAATTCGGAGATCCAGTTCATCCTTTGATAGTACTGGGATGGTATGGGGTGAGGGACGATTGCGAAGGACCTTTGCTGACTTTGCCATCAAGCACTGAGAATCATTGACCTAGTTGACTAGGTTGCCCACTTGCCTAGTGTGTGCCGAGTGCTGCCGAATCGGAGTGTGAATGCTGGCCCCAGCATGATGCCCCTGTCCAGCCTTTTGTCACACTTGAAGAATGTTTCTTGAATAGTACACCCCTCTTGGTCTGATTCGCGAAAATGAATACTGGTGCACCTTCAGGCAGACTCAGTGCACCTTCCCAGAAAAAACCATGTAATTTACTGCAACAGATCGGACTAGATCTTGGCTGCAAGTACCCAAAATTGCATGTTCTGCTCTGATGTCCAGCAATGTTCAATGTTTTGCGGCTTCCACAACACCTTTTTCTTGAAAAAAAGTGTCTATTCTGCATAAATACACCCTCCTTTAGATGACTGAAGTATTAGATTTTAAAAATCTGTAGTATTGCTGACTGCACAAGATGTTTTGCATGTGCTGTCTGTTTTGCATCTGGTGGCAAGCGATAGTACAATAAATATCGAAGGGCTGTCGCACTGCCTCTCTGCCACTCCAGAAAAGCCATGTTTCAGGAGTCATCGAGCTCATGCCAAACATGACCAAGGAGGACGATGCCCAAAGGATAGGTATATCGATTGGAAACTTCTCCCTGGCGCTGTGGTACCACGTATTGTGCAGAGGATTGTGGGGTCAAGGGCAATATGGCAGAGCACTTGCCTTTTAATGGTTCAGTTGGTGTTGGTCTTTGGTAGGTAGGAATGTAGTTCTGAGTGAGGATGATATAGAGTGAGCTCTGTATTCCGCTTGTTACATCCTGTGGTGTATCCTACAGGGTATTTATACTTCTATGGTGTGCACGGACCAGGTGTGTCTGCACCTATGATAAGAACTACCATATTTGTAAGTAAGAGGACCTTCCATATAGGTACGACTCTGTCTTTCTACTAGGAACGTGTTATCCGGTAATCCGGTAGAATAGAACATATCAGAATAGTATGGAACAACTATTCTTAGAACAACAATCACATGTAAGTGATAACAGTTAACTGGTAATAGTTTCAACACTCCCCCTCACTCTAGATAGGTTGGTCTACCAATCCTAATGATGAGCGATTTTCTTCAAATTTTTGCCAGGTTAAGGACTTGGTTAATCCATCAGCCCTTTGTCGAGTAGTATTGACATATTCAATGGTGAATAATCCTTCTTCAACACATTTGCGAACAAAGTGCCACTGGATGTCAATGTGTTTGGAGCATCCATCTGAGACTGGGTTTTCGGCAATAAAGCGTGCACCCATATTATCACAATAAAGGATGGTTTTGTCCATTTTGAAGGATAATTCCTTGAAGAGCATATTGAGCCATTTAATTTGCCTGGCAGAATCGCACATCACCATATATTCTGCTTCAGTAGAAGAGAGAGCGATTGTCTTTTGTTTTCGGGATCTCCACGATATAAGGGAGTTGCCATAATACATGGCAAAGCCGGTGGTTGAATGACGAGTGTCTTTATTTGAGGCCCAATCGGAATCTGTGAATCCATAAATTCTAGCTTCCTTCCCATGATAATGAAGGCAGAGGTTCGGTGTGGATGCCACATAACGAACTATATGTAATGCCTGTTTCAGGTGAAGATCGGTTGGATTTGACATATATTGTGACATTCGGATAACCGAAAAAGCAATATCTGGTCTGGTTCCCAGAGCCATATATAAAAGTGATCCTATAACCGATTGATAATGAGATCGAAGCTGAGAATTTGATTGGTATTTTTCTGGAGCCTTTTCAGGAATGTATCCAGAAGGTAGGGGTGTGCGAACAGACGTCGCATGCTCCATTCCGAATCGTTTAATGACCTTTTGAATATATGGGATCTGATCTAACCAAATCTCATTGGTTTGGCAATTCCTTTTAATCTGGATTCCAAGATATTCTTTTACTTTGCCTAGATCTCTTGACTCCCAAGTTTTCATAAACTCGTCTTTCTTCTTCTGAAGTAAATTCTTGTGTGAGGCGAGGAAAAGTCCATCGTCAACATAGACCAAGAATATTACTGTTCCAGCTTTTGATTGATAATAGTATACACCGGCATCTACTTTTGATTGGAGGAATCCCATCCGAAGGAGTGATTGATGTAGTTCTTTGTTCCACGAGAGTGCTGCTTGCTTTAAACCATATAGTGCTCGCAGCAACCGATAAACTTTGTGCTCTTGACCTTTGACTTTAAATCCTTCCAGTTGTTCCATATAAATTTCCTCGTCTAGCTTGCCATATAAAAAGGCAGTTTTCACGTCTAATGCTTCCATTTCCCAATTATGCTGCGCTGCGTGAGCTAGGAGGATCCGCACTGTTTCGAAGCATGTGACCGGGGAAAAAGTATCTTCGAAGTCTATCCCATACTCTTGCATAAAGCC